>CAUYRT010006075.1:0-67011 GCA_963574885.1 Lepilemur ruficaudatus | reverse complement strand
TACCCATCCCCTCCTCCCCCCTCCCATTTGCCCGACGCCCGATAAATGTTATTCTGATATGTGCACTTAGGTGTTGATCAGTGAAAACAATTTACTGGTAAGTACTTGTGGTGCTTATTTTTCCAGCCTTGGGATACTTCACTTAGTAGAATGGGTTCCAGCTCTTTCCAGGAAAATACAAGAGGTGCTATATCACTGTTGTTTCTTATAGCTGAATGGTACTCCATGGTATACATATACCACATTTTATTAATCCACTCACATATTGATGGGCACTTGGGTTGTTTCTACATCTTTGCAATTGTGAATTGTGCTGCTATAAACATTCAAGTGCCAGCAGTGTATGAGTGTTCCTATCTCTCCACATCCATGCCAACATTTATTGTTTTGGGACTTTTTTGATAAAAGCCATTTTCACTGGAGATAAGTGATATCTCATTGTGGTTTTGATTTGCATTTCCCTGATGATTAGAGATGTTGAGCATTTCTTCATATGTTTGTTGCCATTATTCTGTCTTCTTTTGAAAAGTTTCTGTTCATATCCTTTTCCCACTTTTCGATAGGGTTGTTTGATTTTTTTCTTGCTGATTTTCCTGAGTTCTAAATGGATTTTAGTTAGCAGCCCTTTATTGGATGTGTAGCATGCGAAAATTTTCTCCTGTTCTGTAGGTTGCCTGTATGCTCTCGTGACAGTTTCTTTGGCTGTACAGAGGCTTTTTAATTTGATCAGATCCCATCTATTTATTTTTGTTGTTGCTGTGATTGCCTCTGGGGTCTTCTTTGTAACTAGCTGTTGTCTTGATATTTGGTAGGTTGCAGTGTCTACAAGTTAAAGAAAAATGTCAGCCCCAGAAATCATTATTGAAATCTGGTAGCCATTGTTGCTATAACACATAGCTTGCCTCTCAATCATGGTAAAATATGAAAATATTAGGGTCTTTTACAAAACCTTAGTCATGATTTATTGACCCGAAGTCAGTGAAAATTGACTCTCCTTTCCAACCTGAGTGATCAGGCCTCTGGGAGCTAGGAAACCCCACTTAAAATACTTTTGCAAAAGGATCTCCAACTGTGAAAAGGAAGGCACCTGGATAGGACAGGAAGTAGATTCCTGCATAGCAGATAAGCATGTCTGGGAAGTAGAACTAGCAAATTAAAATGAGGAGGGATAAAAACAAAGATTTGCAAATGAAGGAAAGCCTTGAACACAAAGTCCCACCAAAACAGTTTGACAGTAATGAATGCAGCCTCTAGGTCTGGAGGAAGTTGGAGACAAAGTTTTCAAGATGTCACAAAAAGGAACAAATTGAGGGGCCCATTGTCACATTAAAAGGAAATGAGCAACAGTTTTAAAAGCAGAGCAGGTGAGTATCTGGCTACAAAGACAGTTTAAAATAGAAATAATTTTAAAACTGAGTGGCATTCTTCTAGAAATTTTTCTTAAAAAGCAACATTATGCCAAATGTGTATATAAGAATTTCTGTTCCAGCTTTGCTTATACTTTTAAAAACATATTGGAAGCAAGCTAAATGTTGAACGAGAGAAATATCCTATCCTCTCAAATATGAAAGTGTAGATCTACATTTGTTGTAATGGTAAAATGCTTGTGACCCATTGGCAAGTGAGAAGAATAATGGTGACTTTTTTAAAAATATCAAGAGCACCTACTGTGTGCTAGTTGCTGTGTTTTTCTCATGTTAATGCCTGCAACAAGCCTCTGGGGTGTGCATGCTATTGCTATCTAATTTCAAATGAGGAAACTGAGTCGTGAAGCAGTTAAGTACTTTGTATAAAATTACAGACTCAGAAGCAAAGCTGTGGTTTGAACGCGGGTTTGTCTGACTCTAAAATTCACGCTCTAAACCACTATATAGAAAAAGCATACAGAATACGATCTCTTCTTTCTTTAAGGAAAAAACTATACAAATGTAGCCAAAGTAAACTATTTCATCTACTCTAGGAGGCACTTTATTTTTGCAATTTGTTTGCATGTTGACAGCCAGGAGTAAAGAGGCTGAATTCTTCCAGAGAGGATTTGGAATTGCTTCTGCCAGTTTTTTAATTCAATTAAATTATCTTCTTTAACATTTTTGGACCACATGGGAGCTGTAAATTCAGACCACAAACCTGCATACAGGTACCAGCTTGTGATACTAATTCTCAGGGGAGAGATTGTTTTCTTCCTCTACCCAGCACTAAGTTAAGAATAAAAGTTTCCTTCTGCTCCTTTCTGCATGGTGTATAAGGAGCTTTTCTGTCTGGATTTATTTGGGGAAGGGGTCCTGTTAGTCTCCCACTTGGTTGTTTTTATCTCTTTTAGTGGTATATCTTATAATCAATGACTTTTTAGATTAGATAAAATGGTAACAGTGATTATTATGAGTAGTGCTTTTTTTTTTTTGCTTATTCTGTTTCCAAAGTTTTCTGCAAAAAAAAATTAACTTGTATTTTTAAGAAGCAGTATTAAAAGATTGAATAAGCCTGTATATTGTAATTCTGAAACAATCAACAGATGTAGCTGTATTGTAGGGGAGGGAAAATATCTTTTCCCTCTACCCTTGTAATAAAATTCAGATACATAAAAGAAAAACATACATATTTATTTCATATATGTTTTATGTGACACAGGAGCCATCATAAGGAAATGAAAACCTGAAGAAACAGTTAAAACTGAGTGTTTTTATACGAGGTTTGATGAAGTAGAAAGTTGTGGGGAAATATGATAGGAAAAATTGGGAAACCAGCTAAGAGGAGTCAACGGATGACACTTAGCAAGACCTGTGTGTTCGGATTCCTCTCAGCATCTCTCTCCTCCTTCAGAGACAAGGGTGCTTTTCTCCTCTGGGTATGGGGAGGACACCTCTCATGTAACGATCTTGTCAATTTAAAATAAGCGACAAAGAGACTGACTTTCCAAAGCAAAGAGTTTACTCAGGAATAGCAGGGGATTGCAATCTGGGATACATGGGCTACGACAGATCATAGGTGCGTCCGAGGGAGTTGGGGCAGGAGAAGCGTTCACAGACAAAAGGGAGAAGTCCACATAAACTGTTCTGAAATAAAGACAATTGGTTACAGGCGCTCGTTGCAAGAGTTGACATTGGCTCATTGGGAGAGACAGCCATTGTTAGGCAAGTGTCCTTATGCAAGCGGCTTATCTGGAATGCTGAGGTTTTGGTGAGTTCCTTGCCCATGTCCCGTCACAGCCATAGGTGTGTGAGGACTCCTTCAGGGCCTCCCGGCTCCGTTTTGCTAGGGTTTGGCTCCATTTTGATGTTGATAACTTTCACCGTCTTATGATCTGCTTCAAGGGCAAGATCGGAGAGTCCTTCCGGCACCTGCTGATTCTCTAAGCTTAAAATAGTCAATAGGCCAAAAACCATATTTTGGAGTAGCATGTCCTAAACCCCATCAGAACCATAAACATACTAATACCTAGTCTATCTATCATACATATAAAATATATACACACATACATATATAAAAAGAAATTATATATTATACACATAAAATATTATAAATCATAAACATACACATATAATTAATTATATATACATAACATATACAATGTACTTTTATATTTATTCATATTTTATATATATAGAGAGAGATATAGAGAGAGAGACGTTTTCAACGTACCATCACTCTCCGTTCTCTTCTCGTAAGGGCACTAATACCACCATGAGGGCTCTAAACAGCAGCCTCACCAGGTCCTCATGATCTCATTTAAGTCTAATTATCTAATTACCTCCCAAAGACCCCACCTACAAATAACATGATATTGAGGATTGGGGCTTCAACATATGAATTTTGGGGAGACACGAACATTCAGTCCATAGCAATAAACTTGGCGGCAGCAGTTTGGGTAGGATGGAGTTAGGGGACACGTTGGAATGGGTTGAGGAACGAGGGAGGGCGTAGAAAGAGGACGCGGAGTGGAATACTCTTCCGTGGAGGCTGGCCTCAAAACGAAGGGGAAAAACAGGACAGTAACTTGAAAACAAGGGAGAGTAAAAGCAGAAAGATGTTTCTCAATGGGAAACAATTTTGTAATTTTATAAGCAGAAGAGAAGAGGGATGAGAGGATATTGAAGACGGAAGAAAGAGAAGACGTGGCAGGAGGGAATACGGCCCCCAAGCGGAGAGGCTGGCATTTAGGAGGACCCAGGACTTCTGCCCTTCTCAGGCAGGAGTCACTTCTAATTCTAAACCAGAGAGGAAAGAAGGTGGAGGGTATTTGTCAAATAGCCCATTTTTGCTTTCCTCTTCAGCTCAGGGGTGGATGAGCGTGGAGTGGGGGTTTGAGGGATGGTAAGGGCTGGGGACATGCCGGAGACACACAGAGAACTTGGGAGCAACACTGAGGATCGCGCTAAATGACTCTTTCTTAATTCAATATTTTATTTCCACTGTTAAAAGAGTGTGAGTGCAGTGAGGCCAGTTGACACAGGCATAAGCTGTTCTCCAAGAGTTCTTGTGCCCAGGGGCAGAGGCTGAGAAAGGGCTGACGGCTGTCCCCCAGGGCTGGAAGTTGGCAGGTCGGGCGTGGACCCCCTTCCCTCACCCGTCCCCAGTCTCTAGTAACCACTGTTCCATTCTCTGCTTCTGCAATGTCAACTGCTTTTGTTTCAGATTCCACGCTGGAGTGAGATTATGCAGTGTTTGTCTTTCCGTGTCTGGCTTATTTCACTTAATGTGATGTCTTCCAGGCCCATCCTCATTGTCACAAGTGACAGGATTTTATTCTTTTTTATGGCTGAACAGTATTCCATTGTGCATGTAAACCACAGTTTCTTTACCCGTTCCTCCGTTGGTGCACACACACGGGCTGATTCCGTATCTTGGCTATTGTAAACAGTGTTGCAGGAAACGTAGGAGTGCAGATATCTCTTCAACATACTCATTTTATTTCTTTTGGATATCTACCCAGTAATGAGATTGCCATACCATGTGGTGGTTCTATTTTTAATTTTTTGAGGGACCTCTGAACAGTTTTCCATAGTGGCTATAAAATTTACCAAGAACACGCAATAGAGAAAAGATAGCTCTTCAATCAATGGTGCTGGGAAAATTGGATTTTCACATGCAGAAGAACAAGATTAGACTGCTACCTCTCTCACCATGTAAAAAAATCAACTCAAAATGGATTAAAGGCTTAAATTTAAAGCCCAAAACTGTGAAACTACTAGAAGAAAACATAAGTGAAGTGCTTGAAGCCAGGATTTTAACCTACGTCTTTCTGAATTAGATGATGTCCCACACCTTGTGCAAAGGCAAGTAACCAGCCCAGGGGCTGCTGCAGGTGACATGCAATTGGGCACAGGTTGCATCGATTCTGGATGTCACTTTCTATTGAGAGAAGAACTCCCATGTCCGTGGTGCCAAGAAACTTCAGTGACTTTAACTGAAAGTTCCTACTAAACTCTGCTTCTCAGGAAGCACCTGGCACAATGTCATACTAGTTGACACCTTAATAAAACTTAGTCTTACAAAAAAGAAAACGCTGCACGCCTATGCAGCAGATCACCGACTAGTAAAAAATCGAACAACTGTTTCTTTTTCTGGAAGATTCTTACAATCTCCTCCTTTTCCGGCTCTTGTCTCCCGCTGCTCTTGTTCATTTCAGAAGAGTCTTGCGCCTTATCTTCGGATGTGGTGCCAATCCTCAGAATTATGGCATTCAACCAAAAGCTGAACTCCGAAAATTCAGCAGCTATTCTTCTACTCGAAAGGGTGAAGGATAGATACGTAAGTGTCTGGCTGAATAGTCAATTGCTTGACTTTCTTACCTCTTCACTCTAAAGAACGTTCTGCTCTGCCCCGTCTGCTGTCTAACTCAGGCTTTGTCTCATTCCACACAAGTGAAACTCTCAAAAAATAAAGAAACTCTCAAAATGGCCAACGTGTACTTACGGGGCTGCAAGAGGGGCGTGCAGTTATAACCGTGGCGTGCTGTGAGTCCTGTACTTTGGCTTAATAGCTAACTCTCTTTCTCAAAGACATTATCCCCCCAAAAATCAATTCTGTTGACGTTGCTTTGTATTTAGAATGCAATAGACAGTTTACCTCTTGTTCCCAGCAGAGTTAACTATTCTTATGCCATTAGATTAGAAGTGGTGTACAGTCGTGTCGTACAAAAGACAAGAATGGCCCGAAGTTTACAATGAACGAACAGTTTAAAGCAGCTGTGTTCACACATTTCACGTTCCCTTGTTTGACGCTGGAAGCGGGAAGATTGACTACCTTTCCCACTACGGCAAAAATGAAAGCACTCAATTATGTAGCAACGGTTTATCACACAAGGTCAGAAGTGTAAGACCCACTTTTAAATACAGCTGGATTGTAGATTTTTATATAACTACCAAGTTCACCCAAAAAATTACAAATAGAAAATGGTTTTCAGAAGCAGAAATTCTCCAATCCTCCCACAAATACAGTATGTGAGTGTGAACAAGTCCTTTTATTTCTCTGGTTCAAGGTTTCTCTAACTGCCTTGGTTTTGTGGCCCCCAGGAAGGAGACACCCCTCCACTCATGGAACAGACCTGTTGTGACCGGCTTTCCCATTTGACCAGCTGTGACTGGCTTTCCCATTTGACCTGCTGTGACTGGCTTTCCCATTTGTGGGGAGTTTAAGGGTTTTAGGAGCTGAGCAAAGGAAAGTATATGACCACTAGGTGGCAGCAGCACACACAAGCATCCACTTGGGAGCCACTTTGACAAGTTTCCAGGCAGGATGAGCCTGTCCAGAGGCTACAGTGCCAGGGCCACTATCCAGGAGTGGGGTGGGTAAGGGAACTCCCGTGGAAGAGGACAATGGAGAGGGCTTTACACACCTAGGTAATGTCTCTCAGCAGTGCAGCAAGGAGTCTCTGGGTCAGAGAGCTCCCAGGGGCAGCAAGCCGCAGCCTGGGGTCTGTCTTTACAGCCCCAAGGTTTACCTTAAGTATGGCCAGCAGGTGTTGGGCAGAGTTTCATGGGGTGTGCAATGCAGGCAGGCTCTAAATGACTAAAAATCTGCTTATTTGGGCTATGTTTAAAGCAATCGATGTGTGAAAATTTGAGTTTGGTACTTGCAAGCCTTTAGCTAACAAGTGTCACTCTGCTGTGAACAAGAAAACAGCCTCCAGGGCAACCTGCTGGGGCGGCCCTTGGCTCACTGATGTGACACCATCTCTTCCTTGTGCATCCTCTCTCTGCCTGGAGCTGCTGTTCCTGCTCAGCCACACGTCATCTCAGGCAGCTCTAGGTTTCCAGCTATAGCCATGTGGCAGTTCCAGCTAATTCCCCTACAATCCTATCTTTCCTTGTTTCTGCAAGGGCTTCAAACCAAACTGGGATTGTGATGCTCAGACTTCATCTCTGCTGGTTGGGTCCTGCCTAGGCCCCTGTCCTTATCCTTGTGCTTCTGTGGTTCCTCCCCAGAACCCTGGTTCTCTCCCCCTTCACTTCTTTTTTTTTTTTTTTTTTGCCTTAATAGCAGCTATCTCAGTCTTGTTTATCATCTGCACTCTCACCTTTTCTCCACTAGATTAAGAACCAAATAAATCACACCTCACAAGATGCAACTACCAAGAAAGGAACACTGGATTTAGCAATGCTGATGTCACCGATGATCTTGATGGGAGTAATTTGGGTGCCTTCCTAGGGGTGAAAATCCTTGCTGCAGTCCATTCAGTTGGAGGAGAAAAATTGGCGACCGGGAGCACAGACAAAACATTCGAGAAGTTTTGCTTCCCTTCAGGGAAGGAGAGAGAGAAGACGAGGGCTGGAAGATGAAGTGGGGTCAAAAAGTTCTTTCTTTTTTTCTAATAATAGAGAAATAGGAACAGCTTGTATGCTGATGGATGCGATCCAGGAAACTGCCCGTGTATCAGAGAGGGTTTTAAATTGCTGGAACAAGGTCCACAGCAGACACCAGTGGATGGGCTATTCAGTTTACTCATCCCTGATAAGGTGACAGAAGTGAGATTACAAGGGCACAGGCACAGGTGGGTAGCTGTGGTGGCGGGAGCTTCTGACAATTCTCTTCCAATTATTCAAATTGAGATTCAGAGGTCTGAGAAGAGAGGAGAAGGGATGAAATTGTCCTCTGGAGAGACAGAGGCTGATGGCCTTGGGAGACAGCATGATTGCCAAGCAACACGCACGGGCTGGGGTGCCGTTAGTAAATGTGGCGTTAGAGTGAGACCAGTCCACATCACCGTGTGTTTCCCAGCCGTGTTCAGGAAGCCAAGGAAATGCTTCTAGTCGAGAGAGGGACAGGGGAACTGAAGACATAGGCAAGGAAGTGATTTCAAAGATCAACCCTGGAAGTTAAGGAGCAAAGTGAGGGCATGAGAGAATTGAGGGATAGTGAAATGATGGTAGGACCAGAGAGGTAGCGAGGTTGTTGGGTTGCAGAAATCAGATACTAGAGAAAAGAGCTATTATATAAAGGCAGGAGGTGGGACAGGTGCAGAGTTGGTGGTTATCGAATGGCAAGGAAGGAGTGAGGGGCTTGGATGGAGGAGGCTAAGGTCACCAGTAAGTGAAAGTTAGGATACTTCGAGGGTACGTAGGTATTGAAATCCTCAAGAAATCAGACAGAGTAGTACAGGAGGGAGGGAGCCAGGAGCTACAGTGTTTAAGGAAGGGGAAAGAATGATGCTGTGGTGAGGAGAGGGACACAGGGAACACCTCCAAGAGGACAATGGCTAGGCGGGTTCAGCTGCCACATGTGCAACCAGAGTTAGAGTCCATGACATGTGACAAACCCAAGCACTGGATTCAGCCACACGGCAGCCAGCTGCTCCCTCTGCACGAGCGTGCTCTCGTGGACTGAAACAATGAGACTCCATCCAGCAAATCTGCGTAGAAAGCTGCCTGAAGCCTGCAAAATTCCAACCGCCAAAAGCACTCTATGGCGCTGCCTTCCATTTAGTTCACAAACACAGACACAAAGCCACGGAGTAAAACGAACAAACTAGATCATTTGTTGTCGGTGGGGAAAGATCATAGTCTTTCCCAAAACCCCGTGAAGCGTTTCACAATCCAGATCTTTAAATGCTCGACAGTGATTGGAGGAAAGTGTTATTTTAATCATTTTCACATGAAACATTTTCAAAATCTCCTCATGAAATCGTTGTCATGCAGCCTTTAATTATTCATCTCCTTGTTTCAGTGACAAGCTGTGCCAAGGCAAGCCCTGCCAATGGTTCCCATCCACCGCTTCTCTCTCCAAACTGGGGATATCCATTTCTCCAGCCCTGAAACGGCCACGCTTACCAAAATTAATGGTCAGTGGGACAGGAGTTCTATTCAAAATCAGGAAGCAATTACATTCCACATGGTCAATAACTGAGAGAGTTGTTTTTAAAAGGCATTCTCAACAGGTAAAGAGTAGATCATGTGCACTTTATTTAGAAATGCCCGTCATGTTCTCTGTCTGAGGTCTTTGCAAATGCTGTTCGGTCTCCCTCGAGCCTGCTCCCCTAAGCCCTCTGCTTGGCTCATTCCTGACTTCATTCGGGTCACTAATCAAATGTTATGTCATCAGAGAGGCCTGTCCTGGCAACCCTGTCTTACCCAACGCTCCTATCACCTATGAAGCCACTTCATTTTGGTTTTCTTTATCAATTACCTGGGACTGGTCTGCTCTGGTCACTAGTGAGCATCCAATGCCTGGAACCTGGATCTGGAACAAAGCAGCCACTCAGTCAATATTCATCGAAGGAGTGAGCAGATGAGAGCGTGACTGAACAAAGAACGCAAAAAATGTCATCCTGGGGAAAGAAAAGTTTTCGAAATGTTTTCAGTTCCTAATAAGAAAGCAGTAGTTTAAAATGTATTTCCTGTAAGTGTAAATCATTAAAATATAGTAATGTCACAGAAAAGGCTAAAATAAAACTTCCTGTTCAGAAGAGAATTCCACTTAGCTGGGAAAATGAGAGGAAGAAATGTTAGCCCAGGGAATAATTTTATTTGAAAGGTAAGTACTCAAAAACAAAGTCTTGTAATGGAAGTGTTTCATCAGGCGCATTGCATGCTTGACAAAGCAGTTTCTTTAGTGTGATTTATGTAATGGTGGGTTTGAGCACGTCAAGATACGCACATATTAAACATAACAACTACACAAAAACGTACACACATATCCTTCTTGTCTAGTTCTGAGAAATAGGTAAGTCCTACTTCTGGTTGATAATCACATTGATATTTATGGGAACTGCTGTGTTAAGTTCCATGAGGTATTCCTTGCCAAAGGATCAATTTAATGTTCTGCCCTAAGGAGCATCAATCGTCTGAATAATTTCCTCCTTATAGATTCAGGCAATGTGAGACGGCATTTTCAGATGTTCCTGGCTGAATTCCAACCCAGTGTTCAGATTCACTGATTTGGTTGGGGCAGTGCGGGAGGAGGTGGAGGTGGGGTGAGAGGAAGGGTGGACGCAGAGGCCAAAGTCAACCAGCCGAAGTGCTACTTTGTTGCACAGACCTGCAAATAAAGCACAACTGCAGCTCCATCCCAGAAATTGCACTACCTCGCTGTCGCTTAGTTCCCATTTTACCTTTCAAAGAAAGAAACTCTGCTAGCTTAGCGATATTATTATATATCGAAATCTGTCTGTCTATTCATTTCTAAATATATTATTATATATAATTCACTCAACCCCACGATTTTGTTCCATTCTTTTATTCCAGATCCTTAGGCATCTACTTAAGCAGAAATCTATAAATGCTCTTTTGGAATTCTTTTCTTGAGTTTGGACAACCTAAAAGGTAACTTTCATAAAAGTCAGAAGGCAAAAACATTCACATCTCTTCGAGACCTTATGCCCAATCACTTACCTGAGTTAAACCCTCTGTACTCTTTCATTAAAATGTCTGTTTCTTAAAACACTTATAACTTGTTTCCAAGGTTTTAATCCACACTCCTGCCACATAGCCCTGAACTCTTAAGCCCTGAACTCTCAAACTTACCCAAGTAGTACAGGAGCTACGCACACGATTTTAATCTGACAGAACTTGAAATTGACTTTCTTCTGTCTCAAACACAGTCCACAATCTTCCAAGACTGAGAGCCTTAGAACAAAAAGAGAGAAAAATATGTGTCTAGCACTTTGGATAAGCCTGCTTTACATGCTGGGAAATTTATCTTCGGTACACTGAAAGTGGCCACTAGCTTTCATTCACTAATTCACGAAATTCAAGTTTCATTCATTAATTTTTTGTAGGCACCTCCTAATGATAGGAGAGTGTACTAGGGGCTGCAACGGTCCTGTCATCAGGAAGGACTCCTGCCTTTGTGACGTACCCAGCATTTCACATTCACCTAGTCAGTGTCTCAGAGGGGTCTCGGCTAACTGGAGGAAGCAGACATTTCTTCCCTCGTGCTTATTATGCAAGTGGATGCCTACTAGTCCCTTGAGGAAGACGCTGTCTTTATTTTCTAGGGTATCTCAGGACGTCTGCGGAGAATGTTCACTGAATATGTTCAAAGACCATTGATGGACTAATTTCATTGTGCTATGCTGGACCCAGGAAATGGTTCATCTCAAAAGGGTCAGATCAGATGTACTATGGAGTCTGATGTTTTCTTTACCTTCCGCCATGAATAATTTATCAAAAAGCATTCTCAAATTCTGAACAACACAAATACACAATGAATTATTAACACGAGCTTCCCCAACCTCATCATTTTGTCTTCCTCTTCAACTTTATCCTCTTCCCCTCTCTTGTCATGACTCAGTAGAAAAGTCCCTATTCTGGGCTCTTCTGTCAAACAGCTGTGCACTCAAACTGTTTGTGTCTTGCTCCTTTATCTGGAAAATTAAGGGCTGGATTAAATGATTTCATGGCCCGTCAGCTCTGATAGTTTGTCATTTTTTATCAGGATTTAGGAATAGGAGTGATTCTTTTTCACCCGGTGCAATCCAGCTGCTTCTCTGAATGAGGATTTGAGAGATCTCCATCCAGCATTAGGCAGAGATCAATGCTCAGAATGGAAGGACAAGTTTTTCACTGGCTGATAGCATAATAATGTGCCCAAGTCATTGGCGGCACTTGTGCAAAACTAGAAAAAGATAAGGAGAAAATCAAGTAGAATAGAGAATTATGGTTTGCTCATCAGAGCATCCTCTGAAAGAAGATTCTCCCAGTTGCTCCCGTTCTTCTGGGGCCCCTCCCAACAAGCGGCAGCTTTTCCCTGCCTGTCCCAAGCTCTAACCTGGTTGACTGAGGTGCTTTGCTGTTATTTCCTTCTTGCTATTTCCCATCTGCGTCACTCCTCTCTCCTCCCCATCCTGTCTCCACTCTCCTTTTTCTTTCACTCTACCAACCAATGGCGATTTTCCCCATCTGAAAGGGAGCCGAAAGACAGTACAGAAAGAGAGATGGGCATTGTCTGGTGGAAACAGAGAAATACAATCAAAAGCAAGAGTGATTATGGTACCTTGGCTTCTCCAGTTTCTCCTTATTCCGGTATAGGAACTTTTCACTGAGATGATGTGTACCGTGGGTCCCCCGGGCATAAACTGAAACCTGATATCAATGGCAATGGCAGATGTCTAGCCTGGGCGCACCCTGGAGTGAGTGAGCAGTCTAGCATGGTGTTGTGCCTCAAGGGACACGACGGTCGCTGCTGTGAAGTCAGCAATCACCAAGGCAACTGGAGCGGGGTGCGGGAAAAGGAGGGGTGAGATGGAGAGAGCAGGAGAGGGAAGTAGGTGGAAGAGAGAGAAGGTGTGTGCTGAGCTCTGACAGTATTTGCATCTAGCTCAGCACATCTCAAAACCCAGGTATACTTGGCTCGGTCTAAGACTAGATGACATCAGATTTCAAAGATTTTTTTTTTCCTTGACACCTTTAAAAATATAACTACATCTACAAAAACTATGTTAACAGTCTAATTAATTGATCCTGAATGACAGAATGGCATAATGTAAAATGGAAGATATAGATGCATCACTAGGAAACACTACATCTAATGTATGGAAATGCTCATAAATTACTTCTTAGAGATTTTTAAAGCTTAGTTCAACATTTATTGTGAACATATTACATACCAGTACTTAGAGGGACTAAAGGATAAAGACGTGATTCCTACCCTTGACAAGCTGATCATTCTGGTAGAACAGGTATCAGTCATTCCCCTTGGTGGCCAGCAACAGAAACTACTCTATCTTCAACAGAAAAGGTGACTCTTAAGAAGGTCACTGGGTAGCTCGGAGAACCAGCGGAATAGCAGGACAGTCACACTAGAGCTAAGAGAAGCCACCCCTGACAAAGGCATGTGGAGAAGCAACCTTGCTGGACCACTCCTTATGGTAGAACTGGTGCCCGGGCACTGCCACCGTCATCATCACCACCACCACCGGACAGCAGATGAATTCTGAGCTCTCGCTATAACTTTTTGTTAGTCTGCCAAGATTAAAAGCTCCACGTTCAACCTAGTGAGTTTCTAGTCCCAGGGTGTCATCAAACTTACGCAATGGGGTTTACTTCACACGTAGAAAGGGGAAAGGGACACTGCCAGGAAACACAACGGAAAAAGGATAAATATGCACCAAGTAGATATAAACTCGTTCAATATAAAGTGTACAGTACTATCATGGCAAGGGCATTGCAGAAAACTTCCAAGGGGAAGCTGAGTTTAAATGAACAGGCAGGGGTAACATGAGGAAAGACAAAAAGACACGGAATGAGACGGTAAATTTGGAAACCTACAAATGTTTAATGCTGCCAGAGCAGAGGTTTTCCATCTTGGCTTCTCATTAGAAGTTGCTCAGGGGGCGTTGCTGGGAGTAGCTCCAGTAACCCCCAGACCAATCACATCAGAGTCTCTGGTGGTGGGGCCCAGCTTGAGATGCACAGAGACAGGACCAATAGTGCTTCTCTCCTGCGATTAGAAAGGGACGTCTCTCTCCGTCTCACTTAAGAGCTCTTGTCCATCACCACCACCACCATCGTGTTCCAGGATATTTTGTTTCTCTTGGGTTTTTCCCTCTACAGGGAAAGTCAAACCAGATTCCTCTAAAAGTATAACTTTAGAAGTGAGCAAAAGGGAAAAAAAAATTCATTGACTTTGAAATGCATTCTGCTTTAGAACTGAAAGGGATTCTTAGGAGCAAAGAGAGAATATTAGCAAGACTTTGTAACTGACATGTATAAAAACCCAGTAAATGAGCCAAAAGCGATATCAACCAGTGAAAGGAATTTTACGTAACAATAGTTAAAAAGTTGTGTTGGACATCCATGAGTTTTATCAATCTTTTAAAAGAGTATTTTATTAAATTCTGTATAGAAAGATAAATTATGCCTTCTTGTCATGGAGCTGTTCAAATCTGGGATTAAAATTTGCCACTTGAAAATATCCCCCCGCATTATGAAAATACACTAACAACAGTGTGAGTCATTCAGTAGCACATCACCATAAAGAAAACAAGTCAGCAATCAAATCTGCATATGTAAGAGCAATCAATACACAGTCACTGATACCATGTCTCTCAGTGACCAACCAGCCAAGGTTTCCCAGGACAAGGGGAGTTCCTGGGAAGCAGGACTTTCACTGGTAAATCCAGGAAAGTCCAGGCAAACCAAGATGGACTGGCCATCCATTTCATGAGCTTCTCCTGCCCTGCTCTTGGGAAAGGAGAAAAAGAAAACTGGGATCTCACCTGCCCTGTGTTCAATGGCTTCATCCCTAGCTCATGTTAGAAGCAGCTGACTTGGACAATTGGCTGGCAACTGTTGGCCGGCACACTCCAACCCAGTTAAGATGTTTGTGAGGTGTGGCCGATGTCATGGCAAAGAGAACCCATATGTCAGTGGTTCTTCAACACTCATTTAAAGATTTCAATAGAATATCTCCAAGACATAGTTTCAAATGGCCTCTCTGCAGGGCTGGTGTTTGCTTTTCACTCTCTTGAATCTCTGAAGAGAAGAAAGCTGAAGAAGGGATGGCTTTGATCATCCTCTGGTCTGCATGGCGGCCAGGTGCTTTTCTGCAAGCAATTTCTTCCCTTCTTTCTTCAGGGTGATTAGGGTGTACTTCTTAGGCTTTTAGGAATGTGCTAATGTGCACCTTCTCAGTGCTCACCCTCCCTTGACACTGTCTCCATCCAAATCTTTCACTATTGGTGTTGCCTGGACCTAGAGATGGTGGACAAAATACTTTCTAAGAGCATAAAATGAACACCTATGCCCTGAAGTATAGGCAGCACCTAAACCTGGCTGGAAGGCTGCCAAGAGCCACGAGCATTATGTTCATAGTCAGCATCCACAATCCCCAAAATTATAGGTGTGGGGGTTCTATAAGCTGCTTTGTCAGCTTACGTTGAAGGATGTCAGTGAGTTTTCACTTATTCCAGCAATGTTACCATTACTTAAAAATGTTCAGCATCAGGCTAATGGTTTTGGGTAGTCATTAAAACCGATTGTTCAAGGGCCCAGCAGGAAGCACAGGGCATACTCAAACTGGTACACTGGAAGAGTTTAGCAAAGAGACTGTTTACAAAGATGTGGGCAGAGTTTATGGAAGCCAACAAGGGACAGTGTTGTATCACTCTAAGACCTAAAAGGGGGGGAAGCAATTGTAAGATCCCTGACAGGAAGTGACAAAGGCCACCTGCCAGGAGTGGTGGACTTCAGTGGGGGGTACACAAATCCCTGGTGACTTGGCAGGGAGACAGCTGAAGGAATAAATGTCTGCACCTCCCTCTCCTTCCACCATCCCCATGCCTAGCAATGCCCACAGTCCTATTGGTGAAAGTGACCCAGAAGCCAGGGCACAAAAGACCCACTGATGCAGCCCACACAGATCACCTTCCAGGGTGCAGAGAAGGGTACAGTGGTCCTGGAAGGGCAAGTGATCCATGCTGTTACTCTCATCTCTATTGTCACTATTTCTGGGAACACTGGAGAGTTGTGCTGCCCCACTCTTGACATGCAAGAAGGAATCTGAGAGTCAACTCAGTCTAGTCCTTTTAAGTAAAATGTAAGCTCAAGGAGGGCAAGAATTTTTGCCTAGTTTTGTTCATGCTGTATCCCCACTCCCTAGGATTAATGCCTGGTGCATAATAGGCTCTCAATTAGTATTTGTTGAGTGACTGGTTAAGATCACACCACTAGTTAGCATCAACTTTGAGTAAAATCCAGATGTCCCAACTCTCAATCCTGTGCTTCTTCCTTTATTCCTTTTGTGACTATAGCATAGATTTTGGGATTTCCCACAATTGTTGAAGGATTTGTGTGGATCTGTTCATACTGTTTGCCCCATTTCCTTTGAGACAATGACAGGCCTCCCTTATTTTTATTTAATCTCCTTAAACCTTCTTGTCCAAGAAGGTTGGACAACTCTCACATATATGCAACCAACTCCTGGGTTTTTCTCCCTGGCTCTTAAATTTCTTGGGAGCATCAGCACCTGAATTTTCCTCCAGTGCAGAGATTTTTATCCCCAACTGCACGTTGAGATCACTGTAGCTTTTATAAAATACCAGCACCCTGGCTCCACCCCAGAATTACTGATATAATAGGTCTGGGTGGGGCCCAGGCATCCAAACTTTTTAACAACTTTGGTGATTCCAAAGTGCCTCAGAGTTGAGAAACATGGCTCCAGTCCCTTTGATTCTGCATGTCCCAAAGGGAATCCCCACAATTCAGGACTTTTTCTCTGATTTCCCAGTTTCTGTTATAAATTTACTGCTTCCCAATTGCCCCTAACCAAAACCTTGGAGTTCTCTTTGACTGCTTTTCCCACCCTCCTTTAAGCAACTGTTTGCTAAATCACAATAAGAAGATTTCTTGTCACAAGATTTCTCCAATCCTTTCCCCATCTTCCATTTCCATGGTTGGCCCCAAATTCAGAATGGAGTTTCCCTCAGCCTCTAGAAGTGCCCAGCCCTCAGCCACCACACGTGTAGATTCTGACCAGGGGTGTTGTCAACAGCCACCCCACGCCCACTCATCGTCAAACAACATTGATTCCATGTTCTGCAACTTTTCAAGATGTTCTTATCCTCATTTTATTTATAAGCTTCCAGTGTGAAATGTGGCAAAATCAAAAGTTATTTTGCCAAGGTGACAGAACCATAGGTAATTTTTTTCTTTCATCTTTTCCCCTTATTGAGGTTAAATTATTATTTGTTCACAGAAAAAGAATAAACTCAGTAGGAAACTCAAGGACGTATTATCCCCTCCATCCCAAATGTTAAACCTATAGAGGAGAATTTTTTAATTACATC
Source organism: Lepilemur ruficaudatus (assembly GCA_963574885.1). NCBI lineage: Eukaryota > Metazoa > Chordata > Mammalia > Primates > Lepilemuridae > Lepilemur > Lepilemur ruficaudatus. The sequence continues at coordinate 49,790 of CAUYRT010006075.1, read as the reverse complement.
CCCAGGACTCAGACTACAAACCCCAGGAACATTGTCAACAACAGCCTCCAGGTTGTCACCTCTGCCAAGAAAGCAATCATTTTATTGAGGTCAGGGGATCTTTCCAGACATTTACATTTACAGTGACCTACAAGGCCCTCTCGACTCTTTACTGTGCCTTCATTTTCACACTCTCCCATTCGCCCACTCCAGCCACACTGGTCCATCGCTGGATTTTTCAATCTGCCTGACGACCTGTGAGCAAGGACACTTCCTTTGCACCTTCATCTACCTGGTGGACTCTTCCCCTGGCCAGCCTCAAATTTCAGACCCCTTCAGGCTTTGCTCCAATGTCCCCCTCTCAAGGAGACCTTCCCTGACGGCCCCATCTGAAACTTAAACCATCCCCTCCCCTCCCCAACCCCTGTCCTTTCATTTCTGTTTAGAGCAGTTACCACCATGTAACATCACGGGGTCATAGCAAACCCTTTTAGAAGGCTCATTACATGCCAGGCCTGTTCTAAGAGCTTGACATATGCTGTCTCACGGAACCTTCACAGCAGCAATGCAGAATGGGTCCCTTATTGTCCCATTTCACAGATCAGGAAACTGAGCCACAGAGAAGTTAAATAGCTTGGCCAAGATTATAAAATGACTAAGTGGTAGAGCCAAGATTTAATCACCAGGCAGTCCGGCTGGAGAGTCCACAGTCTTACCAGCCATGCTTTCATTACTTAACCTATTTAGTTTGTTTATTGTGAATCTCCCCTTCTATATTTTAAACTCCACAAGGGCAGGAATTTTGGCATTTTAAAAAAATTGCTGTATCCCTAATGCTCAACATAATGTCTGACTCACAGTTGGTGTCTAATGTATTTGCCTAATTAATTAGTTAGTTACTTAATATACATCTCTGTTACCCACTTCAGTTCAGCTGCTGGTAAATTCCTGCATCTCTGTTGAGTGCCAAGTAATATTTTTTAACATGAAGTAATCCCCAAAGTACATTTCCTTAACTATCTTCCCCCATTGCCCTGCTCTGGGAGGAAGCATGTAAGTGGATGTCGGAACAGAACTTTTCGGACTGTTGGCCAATGTCCCAAAGGCTGAGAACACAACAGTGAGTGCCAGGGCCCTGCATTCCCACGCCAGGTGCTTGGTCAGTATCACGGGATCGGCACAGAAGGACTGAGGCACTTTCCTGCAGCCGGACAAGCACAGAAGCTCCGGGAGAGAGGCTGGGTTCTACTCTGAAGCCTGGTGACTAGACTCCTCTCCGCTCCAGAAACCAAACCTGACAGGGTGGGCTGGTTCTGAGAGATACGTGTCAGCTTTCCTCTCTTTCTTGGGGCCAGGACTGAAAAACAGGCAAGAACCTCTTCTCAGCTCTTAGTCTCAGAGGTGTGCAACTATTTCAGCCTGGGAGCTGGGGAACCCGGCTGAAACGCGTCATCCTCCTTCCTGACCCTCAGCACACACACCGGCATCATACTCTGCCCCTCCCAACACTCTTTTCTTTAACCCAGTTGGCCAGAAAGCCCTTTGAGCTGCATTTTAGGACCCCATGGTCTCTGTGAAACCTGTGCTCTTCAATCCTTGCCCTCAGGACAACACCAAACAGGAAATGAATCTGATGCTCCATCCTAGTTAATCCACAATGACACTAACTTGCTTTGGAAAAGGCTCTAATTCTCATGCACCCTATTCATCCGTGCCCAGCCTCACCCAGGCCCCCAGGTCAGAATAGAACCCCCACCCCTAACGAAGACAAGAATGGTGATGAAGACCAGAATCACTTTACTGCAATGCCTGCCAGCCCTTGGAATTAAGCAAGGTCAAAACACCAAATCATAATGCCTCCAGCCTCTTTATTGACATGTTTGGTTAGTTACAAGATACTCCAGCCATGCCTCCTCTAACCTTTGCAGAAGAGCTCAGGTTAAATAACAGGGCAGCCTGCCCTTCCCCAGTGCCACTCTCCGGATACAGTCTCCATCTCTGGGCAGCTGCCCACCCGCCTCACCATCTGTCAAGCTGGCCCTCTGCCCACAAGGGAAAATGAGCCTGTGGTTTATTGCACCCGGCAGAAGTGCCCAGGAAGACTGGGATTTGCTAGATCAGTGGCATTGCATTTCCACATTCCACCCCTCTTGCTGGAAGCCTTTCCTGATCACACTTGTTGACAACCATACTTGTGGAAGAATCTGGACATCCCGCAGTATAAGAAGAAAGTACCTGCCCATAGGGGAGGTTGGTACAGCAATTACTGCTGACAGCAGCCTCTACAATTCCTTCTGAGCCTGATGCCTGCTGAAAGAAAGGCTTCAGAAAGCTCAGCTCCATTTGTGTCCTCCGTCTCTGCTTTTGCGTTATCCAAAATCACCTGGGAAGAATTTGCCAATGGGGCAGAATTGGCCCAAGCTGCCCTGGTTGTCTCCTTGCAAGCTCTGGCAGCACATCTGAATAATGGAAATAACTAGAACACAGTGTCAGCTACAGGGTTGTGTGGTTACTTTAATTGCCAATTTGCTTTGTGTGTAACTGCTCAAGTGAGGGAAAATCGGTGCATGGAAATGACGCTCCCCCAGACACCCAATTAGCCACATTCCTATCAACTTGGTTTCTATCGTAGGGCAGAATGTTGCCATTCTGTGGAAGGAGGGGTCTTAGAGGTAAGAGGGGAAAATAAGAATAAAGAAAGGATAATTAATTAAACAGACCAATTTGCAATCAAATTGGGATGATAATGAGCCTGTTCCTATGCACCATTTAATAAGAAAGAGAGAACTGTACATTTTCTGGGATACTTTAGACTTCAATGAAACATCCATGGTGGTCACTACCACCTTATATAGCCAGGCAGGTAGCATTTAGAACACCGAATAGAAACGTACTCTCTCCCACAGTTTGAAAGCAAAGAGTCAAGTAGCTTCAAAGTCATTCTTACAAAAACACACAGAGCCAATTCGGAGGTGCTAGAAACAGAGTCCAGTGAGGGAGTCACTCCAGGAACACGCTCCTTTGTGCGGGGAGACTGCAGTAAACCTGGTTCAGCAGATTTAAGGTCCCACCCAAGAGCCTGTGAGAGCAGCCCTTCTGGAAGACCAGTAAGACCAATAGCACAAGACCAGGCCCCAGGTGGCTCCTTGGCCTTGCTCTACTCTGAGGCCACAGGAGGTAACCCACACCCCAGTCAATTCTCCGTGGATCTCCACTCCCACCACAAAGGAGAATTATAAAAACAAGTGGCGGGAATACACGTTCCCCTGCCCTCCTTCCCAAATACCGGTGGGTCAATGGAGTTGGCGTCTGTACAAACGGCCCGTATTATTTTTAGGGGAACACGGGGGCAGGGGAAGATCTGATTCAACGTTTGCATTATCCAAACCGCTGCACTTTAGAGCACTCTCGGTCTTGCAGCTATTTTCTACTTCCTTTTCCTGTTATGTACTTTCAAGATACTAATTTATTTATTCGTGCTTCAGTGAGACTTATGCTTATGATGGTCAATAAACTGACATCGCTATTCAACGATGCAAGCTCTCTGCTGGGCAGCATTGCCAGGCTGAGGAGAGAGGGCTCCTTTCGCACGGTGCAAGAATTCTTCTCCCACCCTGTGGCTGAGTCCCCGGTCACAAGCTTAATTGTGTGTGGCACAGACTACTGTCCACAGTTTGCTGAGTTGAGACCATGCAATTTACTTTTCTTTGGGTTTCTGAGAAATCTGACTGAAGCCATGGCATCAAAGGCCACTAAACATATTTCCACCCATTCGATAGCCCGGAAATCATTTATATCATTTATTCCTTTCACTGAACTTCTCTACAGGAATTGAAACACTCACAAAGTAGGCATAAGGGTAAATTATGAAATAGTATTAACTTTCCAACTTTAGTTTATCTACTTGAAAACATGTCCATACTCAAAAGTAAATGATGGATTATTGAAACATCGTGTTGTGGTCTCTTTCTCTCCTTAGGAGAAACGGGTCCTGCATCACTGGAGACTTTCTACATGGACATAGTATTTGTGGGAAGGCCATGACATAAAGATCTTGGATATAAAAGAGAATATTCCAGTGGGAAGGAAACAGCTACACAGAGCTAGGAAGTGGCTTATTGCCAAACCACCTGCTCCTTACTGCTCTTTGATTCATACCTGGATTATTTAATCTAAGTTGGCTGTCTGTGTAAGACCAAACTTCTCCAAAGGAACCTCCTGCAATAGCCTTTTTTATTCTGACCACATGCGCTGCTTTACTTTCTTGCCGTAGGCCCTAAATAACCCAGCTCCCAAACATTCCTCCCATTCCTTTCCTCTTTGTTCTTATCACTAAGGCTTCCAGCTCCTGGGAGAGCATCTCAGATGAGCCCTTCCACGCTCGTCCCTCCTGCATCCTCTGCCCAAACCCAGCATGTGTGTACACAAAGCATAGACACAGTACTTTGGATTATTCTCGTGTCTGTGCTGTGCATGCACTTGTGTGTGTGTGTGTGTGTGTGTGTGTGTGTGTGTGACAGAGAGCGAGAGAGAGAGAGAGAGAGAGAGATGTTTCCACAACACTAGGTCTACAGATTCAAGAATTCTGTTGTTTATATTTTACATCTCTGCTGGCCAAGGGCCTCTCAGACAGTGACCAAAACAACATGCTCATCAGATGAAGGGAGATCTCCCCATAAAATCTTAAAAGTCAGCTCCAGAGCCACCCTCTCATGAAACCCTCTACAACATCTCCCACCCTCGTCCATGTTAGAATTAAATTTTCCTTCGGGTGTTTACAGTACATGGCTTCTTTCACTGTAGCACTTAGAACACACATCTGGCTATATAATATACCTGCTTGTGCATGTTTCTGTCCCCTCTGGGCTGTGACTGCCTCCCGGTCACGGGCTGTGTTCATTAAGGGCCTGCTGTGTGCCACTGTGCTAGCAGCTTGACTGACTTGTATTATCTCTAATCCACATAGTGGCCCTTCCATGTAGATACTACTATTAATACTCCCATTTTAAAGATGAGAAAACTGTAACTTACAGAGATTAAATTAATACACAGTGGGTAAGAAGCTGAGCTATGATGTTGTTTGTGAGGTAATAGTAACTACTTCTGCTCCTCCCCTGGTGTTTTCCTTTAGGAGAAGGGAAACCCATCCATGGTCCCTAAAACTCCGGGCTTCTCCCCAGCCCTTGCTCCCTCCTCCCCAGGTCTCCATGATGGTTCAGTCTGGAAGGAGAATCTGGACAGCACTTTCTTCTTCCCTTCTCTTCCTTCCCCTTCCATTCCTCTCGTGCATGGAACACAAGTTCTCCTCTTCCTCTAATCACCGTAAGTCTTTTGAGAGTAACCCCAGTTCCTGTGGCCAAAGGCACGGGGGACTGTAGTTTGGGGGATATAACCTCAAACCCACCAGTATCTGGCACAGCACATCAATAATCTTAGGATAAGCACCAAAGTAAAACTCCAGGGGACTAAAATAACATAGAGTGATTGAGCCAGACAAGAGGCTTTGAGCCTGGGATTTTAGTGTATGAGCAGGTGTTTCAACCTTGGAAGTTCTAGAGGCTCCATACACAATGGTTAATACAATTGTGTAGTTGGGTTTTAACCGCTGCAGCCTGGGCAGAAGCTTTGAGCCTTAGGCTACATGTATTTTGACCTTGGTAAGTGACTGCAGCTTATGCCTGCTTTGTCCACAGACTGTTGACTGCTTACAGAGAGGCAGGGTTGCTCGCACAGTGCCAAAAGCTGATAATGTACACAGGCTTCATCAAAAGAGCAACACAGTGCAAGGATTAGCAAAGGCACAGGGGACCACGTGGCCACCAAAAAGCACAAGAACTCCAGCCAAATAAAGTTTGCACAGGTGTCCTCCATAGATGGTGTCTCCTGGAGCCAACCCCGACCCTGCAGGCCTCAGCAAAGGTGTGGGCCATTAGCAGGTGAGGGTGGCCTCTGGGTACAGGTGCACCAGTGTGCCCTTGACCCACACAGGTGCAGACTTTCCTAAGCAGGCACAGCTAAAGCAATGATTCCAGGCAGAAATCAGCTAGTCATCTCCCCAAACCACAGTCCTCAAAGTATGGCCCACTGACAATTAAGGGGTCCCCAGACCCTTTGGGGGGATCTGCCAGATCAAAACTATTCTCATAATAGTAGTAAGATTGTATTTTTGTTGTTGTTGTTGTTGTTGACATTTGCACTGATGGTGCAAAAGCGAGGGTAGGTCAACTGCTGGCCCTTAGCACTAATCAAGGCCTGGAACTGATGGGGTTCAGGACACGCTGCCCCAAATTATAGACACTTGGCATTTGAGAAGACAGCAGAAACAGCAGAAGAAGTTCTCTCTCACCTTTCCCACTCTTCTTCCTTAAATGAAGCCATAAAACCTAGAGTTCTCTGACCTTCTAAAGCAGGCCCTAAGACCCTCATGTGAAAGATGCCCACCCTATACCTAGAGGAAAGGAACATCCTTATCTCTGAAGACACAAGGACACAGAGAAGTTGAACAGGCCTTGCTAAGTTCCCCCAGTTTATTCCCGTTAGATCACAGCCTTTTGTTCAATCATACTTCTCCACGACTACCTTTCTCTTCATCAAACTTAGCATAAAAATACACAGGTGTCCTTGTTTCTTTGGATCTTCATCTCCTTATGAAGGCTCTCCTGTCATGTAAAGTAAAACTTATTAAATCAATTTGTTTGATTTTCCATTGTTAATCTGTCTTTTGTTATAGGGGCCTCAGCCATGAACCTTGAGATGGTCCAGGGAAAGACGTTACCTTCCCTCCCCTACAGCACCCAACTGTATTAGCAGGCAGTGAATTCCTCACCACCATGCACTCATAAAAAAATTTTTTAAAGCCACTTTCACTTAAGAATGTCCTTGGTGAAACTGTAAAAATTGTTAATTTTATTAAATCTTATCCATTGAGTACATGTCATTTTAATATTCTGTGTGACAAAATGGGAAATTTGCATAGATTACTTTTGCAATTTACCCAAGTTCAAAGGTTGTTTTGAGGGCAAGCACTGTGCAATTATTTGGAATAAGAGAAGAATTAGTCTTTTTCTTCTTTTATTTAAAAATGAGCATCTTTCTACTTAAAGGAACCCAGTTTATAATTGTTCAGATTTGGGTATTTGACAACTGTTTGCTCAAAGATGAACAAGGAGAGCCTGTCAGTTCTAGTAAAATCACTGACAATAATTGTTGCCAATAATAAAAGTCAAGCATTCAAGTGAAAACTGGATTTTTTTTTTTTTTGAGAAGGAAAGAGGAGTTTATTAATATGCTGGCAAAGGTGGAGGCTATTAGACTCCCGTCTCAAAGTACCAGCGTCCTGCTTCCGCGACAGCGTCCTGCTTCTGAGCAGAAGTACAGAGCTTTTAAAGGTACTGATTAATCCCATAGTTTCATCTGTGGCTGAGACAATCCTGTGACCTCCACCTGGATTGATCCCATCTTCAGCTAAGATGCTCTTGTGACCTCTGCCCCATTAATCCCATCTTCTGTGGCACTAAGGACACTCCCCTGCCCCTCCCGACTGTTGGCCTGAGGCAGGGATGCAGATCCTAGTTCTCCAAAAGAAATGGGGGATGCTTTAGAGAGACATAAAATATTTCTGCCATTTTTTTCAAGCCATTTCTTCTGTTACCTATTCCCGCTGTCAGTATTTCCCTTGCATATACATGGGAGGAGAGGCAACGTAGTTCCTGCTGAATTGGGGTGATGTTTTAGATGGAAGGTTTATACTTATGTATGCTATTGCAAAGCTTGGGCAGTATATTTCCAACAACAGATGGCCAGGTGGAAAAAGGGCATAAGCAATAACTACAACAGTGAGGATTGATAAGGCAAAATGGACTGTCACCTTGCACACAATGTCCGATACAGGGCTGGGTTAGGAAGAAACATGGGGCCTCTGAGTGCAGAGCTGTTAGTTGCACCCTGTGGGTGATCTGAGAGACTGGCTTCTGCAAATTCAGAAATCATATACAGCACTGAACAAGGCTTAGGATGATGAACTCAGCAGCACGATAGATTAACAGAAGAGGCGACAGCCCAGAGAAATCTTCCCTATGGAGGTGTCCTTTATCCTACAGACAAAACAAATGTAAAAATATCAACATTTCTATTTTTCCCTTTTCCGTTAATAGGTACTTTAGACTGCCTAAACATTGGACCCATTGGGGGCTTGGGTCCTCTTCTTCCTGGTGTGTTGGACTCAAGGTTTTCATTTCTGACAATTTCAAGGAGGTGCGAGCTGTTAGAGGCACTTCATGAGATCTCTTTCACGTATTTGTTTCTAAGTGGGGCAGAGACCTGAAAGAGGCAAACTCACGCTTAGTGGTTAGTTAGCATCTGACTCACTCATTGGACATATTGCTTTCCTCTGTTCTCTTTACTTATAGTTACATTACCACATTTACCTTGGGGTGCTAAGAAGGGTCTCTCATAAACTATTTTGGGGGGTTTAATTGAAGCCTGCTCCGATGGTGAGCCGCATGCACCGGTCCTCCCTCCTGCTGGGTCCACCCCCCAGCTGTGGCCCCACCTAGCACCTTGGCCCGGCTGGCTGTGGGGTTTCTGGCAGGGGCAGGAGGACCTCATTTATTGAAAATCATAGAAACACAATCATTTTGTAGACCATAAATAATGAGTTTATCTCAAGCAGAGAGCTTAAGACTCAACATTTTAACTCTATAATAGCAGGCTGACCATTTGAGCTCTGAATTTTAAAAGAACTGACAGCTCAGAGTAAACCACAGTCCATTAACTGCCCATTTTCCTCACATTCCATACCAACAGTACCAACCACCACTTTTCCTCACACGCCAGACAAGAGGTATCACAACAATCTTTAGACATAGAGACGAAAAATCATGAACAATCAAACACAAACAGTGTAGGGAATTCCCAATACAATCTAAAATGCCACAGCCTATCAATGAAATGGGAATTTTCATTTAACAGCCGCTTCCCCTCACACTCCAGCACTTACATGAGATTACAGCAACACCGTTCTCTTTACACATAGGTTTGTAGCTATAAGTTAAACATTAAGCCAAAGGTTTTCCCAAGGGACTTTGAGATAGAACTTCCTTATGTTGCAAAAAACTCACAAATAATGACACAGGGGATACAAAAATGCCAGGGCCTATCAAACAAATGGGAAGCCAAAGGGGATATATGCCACCCCAACTGGAAGGTTCAAAACCTTCCCCAAATGGGTGGCCTAATCCTCCCATTCCTTGGGAAACTTGCCCCAAATGGTGGCCTAGTCCTCCCATTCCCTGGAAACCACAAACAAGCTCCAAATTCAAACCAGGTTCCCTAGTTCCACTCAACCTCATGACTTCTACCCCCAAAATGTGCCTGAAAATAAACAAAACCAACAGGAAGTTCTGAAAAACCCCATATGGGTAGAATTAGGGTCTTGGCATGCAGGCTGGGGAACTTACCCAACAAAAGGGCTGGCATCTGGATGTTTGCAAATCCATTTCCTTCTCCTCACTCAGTTCAGGTTGCAGGGAGCTGCATCTACTGCAGGGAGACAGAGATAGGAGTTCCCCAGAGTTAAAACAGGCTCCGGCAGCTTCTGGGGCTGTCTCTTGCTCTCTCACCTCAAAAAGTTGTTCCTCCTACCAGCGAAGACCCATGGGTTTGACCCAGGGTTGCTCCCTGCCTCTTCGTGAGGTGCTATTCCACCAGGGTGCCAATGGCCCACCCAAGGAGGCCAAATTCTGTTACCAAAAGTTCAGCACTTGTCCCTAAGGCTGCATCAGAAGAACGAGGGCAAGTGATTTGAGAAGAAGGAAAGATGAGTTTATTAATTTGTCAACAAATAAGGAGTCTGGCAAGACTCCCATCTCAAAGTACCAGCATCCTAAAAATTAGAATTTTAAAAAACATATGTCCACCACCATGAGCTTGATGGCTTCCCAATACTTAAAAATTTTTCTGATGAAATGGGTGGTGATGTTAACTGATGTGATCTTTCGATCTAATGAAATGTGTCAACTCAGTGAATCAATATTTTCCAAGTGACCAATGTATGATGTTAACAAAGTCATGCATGGTTAAGATATCTTTTCAAAATGCAAGATACTTCAGTGGATTTTAATGTAGTAAAATATGAATAGTTGACAGGTATAGTTTCAGATTAAACATTGCAACTAATCTTTAAGAAACTACCACTTGCAAGGTATCAGCATAATATCAAAAAAGAAAATCAACAATTATCTGAAACAAGTATAAAATATACCTCCTTTTTCCAACAGCACCTCTGGGTGAGGCTAGATTTTCTTCAGATTCTTCAACCGAAATAACATATTGCAACAGATTGAACGCAAAGGCAGAATACAGCTGTCTTCTATTAAACATGAAACATGAAAAAGATTTGCAAACAAGTAAAAAAAAAGCCATTCTTTTTCACTATAATTTATTTTTAATTGACAAATAACAACTATGTATTTATGAGGTACAATGTGATATGTAGAGATTACATATATATATCCACAGTAGAATGATTAAATCTAGCTAATTAACATATCCATCACCTCACCTACTTACTATTTTTTGTAGTGAGAACATTTTAAATCTCCTCTTTTAGCAATTTTGAAATATACAATACATTATTAACTATAGTCATCATGCTGTCCAATAATTGATCACCAAAAGTTATTCCTCATGTCTGAGACTTTGTGCAATTTGACCAGCCTCTCTCTTTACCCCATTTCATAAATGTTATCTATGTTAAATAGTAATGGGTTTATTTTGTTATGTTTAAATGAATAAGTATTTTTAAATGTCTCAGTTTTAATTTATAATATAATAAATATTAATAAGTACTTTGGTGTTCTCAACAATTATTCAGAGCTTAAAGAAATCCTGAGATTAAAAAATTTGAAAACTGCTGATATAGACAATGAGAACCCTCTGGCTAAAACAGCCAGAATAAGAAATTGAGAGATGAGGGGACTAATATCTTTGAATTTTTAACACATTCAGAAAACAGAATTTTCTTCCAGATGTTAATTCCTGTGTATGTTTAAACTTTAATCTGCAAGGGGATCTAATAATTCAACTCTAATCTCTTAGTAGGAAATGTATAATGGGAGAGGGTTTGGAGTTAAATTTGAAATATCTATGTTGTTGTACTATATTATTGTACTTTGCTGTTATTTGTCATTTAATTTTATCTCAAAATCTCTGAATTAGAGACACCAGAATGAGCTGAATGCGGATGGTGTGGCTAATGATAATTTAAAATGGAAATGGAAGAAGGATTGCATTTTCAGCCTTGGCTTTGAATTTACTGATTTCAGTGTGGCCTTGGCTTTGATTTCACTAATCCACCTTTCTGACTCATACCAGAAACTTCTTTGAGCAAAATCTGTACTTTCCTGGAGATATCAGGGGAGTGCCCAAAAGATGATAGCTGGTATGGGAGCAGCATCAGAGCATGAATGGGTCTCTCCCGAGAGCCAGCTAGTCTCCTTTGGGTGGAGAACAACCACACCTGTGCTGGGTTGCAGGGCCAAATGCTCCTTCTCCACTCCTGGAGTTTCCCTTCCTAAGACAGAATGGCCTTAGCACACACTCTGCCCTCCACCACCCTGGCACTCACTGTGCCTCAGGGCAGGTGCTACAACACATCTGTTGGTGGTTTTGGAGTAAGGAACTGTTCTGTTGTGTCTCTTATTCCTTTTCTTCTGCGAGTGCCCGGACAGCACGGGTTCTCTTCTATCCCAGCCCCCAGGCAGTGATTGGTGTAAGAGTCTGCCTAATTCTCAAGTTCAGAATTAGGAAGTCAACCTGCTCATGAGCCACATTCTCCAAAGTCATCCCGTCAGTAAAAGTGGTGAGACACTGGCTCCCATACATTGTCCTACCTTTTTTTCTTACCTCTCAGGAGGTTCAAAAGCCAGGTAGGGAAGCAGAAGTTGTTTATTGGGTTGTCTCAAATACTATAAGAGACAAACTTAGGTCCCTTTGATTCCAGAGGCCATGCTCTTCCCACTCCATTACTCTGCTTCTACTTTGTGTTTTTCCATAGCACAAAGACCAATACCTTCACTAATAAATATGTATGAATATGATGAATGAATGAATGAACTAACTAGTGAAGGGGACACTATAGCAGCACTGCATTGTCTCCCACTGAGTGAAGTGGCATTCAAAGTCAGGCAGAATAATTTCTTTCTGATTTCAAGTGATGATCAGCTTATAAAGTAAATGCTTGGATTTATTAATACTTAGTGGCTTTCTTTACATGAAGAAGGAGTATAGTCTTGAGAAGTAGGATAATATCATATACTGAGACAGGGTAAGAGTAGCTATGAAAACTACATTACCTCCCCCAAATTCATTAACTTCACTTAAATGAGAGGTAAGTGTCTCTAATAGAAAACCCGTAAGCACCCAGAGACCATCTGAATCCTACATCTGTTGCTGACTGTGGCAGTGCACCTTTCTTCTTTGGTTACAATTCAAAGAAAATAAAGCTTTACCCCAACTATTTCACAGGTAATTGGCCCACTACATGCATGTTTTTGTATTAAAAACCATATTTAGTGATTACTTCCTATGTACAAAGATATATAATGAGAAGATATATGGGAAAACCCTGAAAGTATACTATATGGTCCCTATATTAATCGTCTGTTATTGCTTAACAAATTACTCCTGTGGTGCTATGGTATATATATTGGTTGTTTTCCGTAGTTCCTGGGTCCTAACCCCACAATGCTTGTTATAATGTAGGGGTGCTTTGGAGCTCAGGAGCAGCCTCAGGAAACAGAATCTTTCTCTCTCTGACCTTCTCCTGTCCTCCTTTCACTTGTTCAAGGCAGGACTCTAATCTGACTGTGAATCAAAAGACCCTCATTCCAGACAGGGTCCTGTGCCATTCCCTGGAGGAAGGAATGCTGCACGGAGAGGCCAGGAAGAATCAGACAGACCTTACGGGGTTTAGATCATGTACTTTCTGTCCAATCACGTATTTTCTTTAAGTCTGTCCCACACTGGCTTCTCCAAATGTTAGGCATATTGGTGTTGGTACTATTGCTGTATCTATTTCCAATCACTTTTCAACACGGCTGTCTATGCTTCAGTCATGGACAAACAATGAAGTCTCCACATATGGCCCAAAGGACAGGGTTCAAGGAATTTCCAGATAGCTGAACACGTCGGGGTTCCAGGAGGGTGGTGCACCCAGGAAGGGAATGACAGCTCCATGGGCCTTCCCCCAAATCTCGCCCTATGCATCTCTTCATCTGCATCCTTAGTGATATCCTTTATAATAAACCCAGTAAATGTAAGTTCTCCCCTGAGGTCTGTGAGCCACTCCATCAAGTTAATTGAACTCCAACTTGAAGCCAGTAGGTCGGAAGTTCCAGATGCCCCAACTTGTGACTGGTGTCTGGTAGAGCAGGGGCAGTTTTGGGGACTGAACCCTCACCCTATGGACTCTCCAGACAGAAAGTGTCGGAATTGAATTAGAAGATGCCTAGCTGGTGTCTACCATTTGGTGTGTGGGGAAAAATCCTCACATCTGGTCACAGAAGTCTTCTGTGATGATTGTTGTGGTGTTTGGAAAGATTAATTCAAGAAGTTCCCACTTTCAGGTAATTGTGTCTCAGAGGAAGGGAAAGAGTTTATTCATTGAATAAAATTCATTGAGCTCTTAATAAATGCTGGGTACCAGACTGGCTCTGGTGGCCCTTAGATAAATGTGGAGTTCACACGACAATGAGGAAATCAAACAGTGAACACATAACTATAGTATAATATGGTAGGACACTGATAGGACTATATGCTTCACACTTGGAAAGACTGAGGAGAGCTGCTAACTCAGTAGGACATGGGGATATCAGGAAAGATTTCAGGAAGAAGTGATATCGAATCTCAGCCTCAAACAATAACTTAGAATTAGCCAAGCATTCAGGCCGGAAGAGACAGCATGAGAAAAGGTATAAAGGTGAGCAAGGCATGGAATGTGTAAGAGACCGAAGTTGGAGTGTTGATGGAGAAGGCAGAGATTTGCAGGATGGAGTTGGAGTAGTAATCAGGGCCACTTGCGGAGAGCCAGTAGTTGGGTCCTTTGGATTATAAACTATGGGAAATCTTTGGTTTTTATTTTCAAGAGGAATAGTATGGTCAGATCTGCATTTGAGATAGGTCATTCTAACAGCTTTGTGTAGGAAGAACTTGAACAAAACAAGACTTCAGAGATAGACCAATTAGAAAATACTTGCTAAAGATGCAAACAGGGTGGCGAGAACCATAACTAGGGCAATGACAATAGGCAAGGCAATAAATACACATATTTGTCAATTAACAATGGATCCAGCACTGGGGACATCCAGCAAAAGGCAACAGGCACATTTTCCAGTAGGAAGAGAAAGTACAGTAAGTGTGATACAGTGAGGTAGAGGAAATTATTCTAGTGATCTGTATTCCAAGGGTAAGAGAGAGAATATTGCAGAGGTTGGTCATTTCTACTATTAGGTCCAGTTTGCTAGCCTATGTGTCTTGGAGGAATGAGTCCAGTTGTGACCACCTAGACTCTTAGTTACTACTAAAGGAGGGAAGAGCACCTTCTTGACAATAAGAACATCTGCAGACTGTCTCTTAAAGTAAATCAAGCATCAGGATTTTTTTTTTTACGTTGACTTCCCTGATTTGCCTATTTCACCTGCAGGGAAGCCAGACCTGTAAATGTACACAGAAAGACCTGTCGTTCTTTCATGTAACCAGATGCCCTTAACACCTCCACTGAGTAAGGCATCTCTGCCTTCCAGTTATAGTATTTTTCATATCAGAAAGTTCTATTTGGTTCTTTACCAAATCCACCTAGTACACTGCATTGTATTTTCCTCATTGTATTTTCAATATTTTCTTTTATTATAACATATTGAACATACTTTACATTCTGTTTCTTATTTCAATGTCTATTGGCTTTGCAAGGTTACTTCTGTACTTTGTGTTTTGCTGCTGACTTTTGTATATGATGGCTAGTTTTTACTTAATTTTTTTTTAAATTATGAATCCCTTTTCTTTGGAACTTTTATCTATGGGAATTTTTTGAGGCCATAGTTGAAAGTATGTTCATCTAGAAAGTATTTATATTTGCTTCATCCAGCCTCCTGGGGGCGCTATCAACACAAGACTGAGGTAAATTACATCTTGCACAACCAAACAGACGGAGGAATTTTGGTCCTGTGATTGCAAACCTGTGATTAGAAATAAGTGGAAAGCTTTTTTCCTCCAATTCACTGAAAGCCAAGAATGACACAATCTGGTGTGTATCTCTAACGTCTTTATCAGCAGGGCAAGTTTTTTTCTCTGTGTTCACCTTAGAGGTGCTAGATTTATACGGGACTCTGACTTGACACCCCTTTCCCTGTTAGGGCAGTCTTTGTCTCCTGCCCCCATGCATTTGTCCCGTTAACACCCAAAAAACAGGTACCAGGTTTTACCAAATACCCCTGCACAAACACTGGCTTCAGCACTGCTACATTGCTCTTTTAGATTTGTATATTCATGAGGTTTCTAGAAGGATCCTAAGAAATTGTTTTATTTTCTCAAAGCTCTACTTGCATTTAAGAGATGGGAGAAGTTGATATTTTAATATAGCATTTTTAGGTGATCTGTACTGGGAAAGTTCTCTCTGAACATCTAAACTGCCACTTTGCAGAAATTGAAAGTTGGAGCTAATTTTATATTATGCCACAAGGAAGACAAGTCATTTACTTACGTTTCATGCTTGAGATTCAATCAATAAAGATGATGGTTGGAGAAAAAGAGTTAAGAAGGCCAAGTTGTGTTTTGTTCCACATGATCTACCAAAAAGGATCATAAAGGAGGGCAAAATGGGCATTAGACAAGTCAGTATCTGAGTGCTATTAAGAAACAATAAAGTGTCAAAGAATGAGATCATTTTTCAATGTCTTAAACAAACAACAACAAAAAACCCACAAAACTGAATTTCTCACTTTCTTAAGTGACAAAGAGTTATGCCAGATGGGAACAATCTCTCAGGAAGAGTAGGTACCTGATCTTATATAGGGTATTCGGAAAGTGTGGGGATCAGGGATTGGTAGACATTTAGAGGCGGGAGTGGAGTGATGTAAGTTGTAGAAGTACATCTACTCAGGTGAGACCATTGTGGTTAGGTTCACTTTTAGAAGCCTGTTTACTGGAGCTAGTCCATTTCCTATGGGCTGACTTTCCAAAGCAAGAGGCTGACGCTGATTAGTTGGCTTTCAGAAGCATATTCATTGAGGGGAGTTGTTGATTGATTAAATAGGTTTAAAACTGGTTCTGAGGCTACAAAATTGTCTTTTTTTAAAAACAAAATCAAGTTTAAACTTCATTTTGGTGGTTACTTGTTACCATGGCTACAGAATAATTAGTCTTTTCCTAGGCGTATGGGTACTTTTTTGTTGGCAAAAGAAAATGTCATCAAAAAGAAGTATGCAATAATTTGTAGAATTAAATCCCAACAAAATTTCTGTATTTTTAGATAGGGACTAAAATCCTCAAATTAGCATTAACCACAGCCTCAATTAACTGCCTATGTGCATATATGCACATATTCATTCTATGAGAATGGTTGATTGGTTGTCAAATGGTTTATCTAGGCTCTCCCACCTTCAGTGACACCTTCCCTGTACAATTCAAAGTATTACTCACCTTATTCACAGGTCATAAAGCAAAGTTCTCAATCATAAAATAAGAGTTCAGTCACTGTTACAAAGCATATGTAGTAAAGGATGAAAGGAGACATCAGCCTAGGATATTTTTGAACAAAGTATGAAATCAAAAATATTATGCTTGGTGCTTAATGAATTAGAAAAAAATGAACTCAGACATCTAATTTCCTGATCATTTCAATTGATATCAATTACACAGAAATGAAAGTATAGTGAGATAACCAGTAAGAAATGCCACAAGTATTGGTCTTACATTTTATTCAAAGTGCATTGCTAGGTAGTGGTCAAGAGCGTGGCCCCACAGCCGGACTGCCTGGAATCACAGCTCAGCTCTCCCCATGGATGCTTCCTCATCTGTTGTTGTGGACTGAATTGTGTCCCTCTGCAAATTTACCATGTTGAAGTTCTAACCTCTTATGCCCCAGAATGTGACTTTATTTGGAAGTAGGGTGTTGACAAAGGTAATTAAGAGTAAATGAGGTCATTAGTGTGGAATAGGACTATTTTCCTTATATGATGAAGAGATTAGGACACAGATACATGCAGACACATGACCATGTGAGGACCCAGCAAGAGGGTGACCATCTGCAAGCCAAGGAGAGAAGTCTCAGAAGAAACCAATCCTCCTGACACCTTTATCTTGGATGTGCAGCTTCCAAAGCCATGAGAAAATCAAATTCTATTGTTTTGGGCCCCCAATCTATGGTGTTTTGTTATGGCAGCCCCAGCAAACTAATACATCTGTTAAATGGGATGATATTCAATTCACATCATAGGGTAGTTGTGAGGTGTGTTAGTGTGTTTTGTGTTGCTATAAAGGGATACCCACAGGTGGGTAATTTATAAAGACAAAAGATTTATTTGGTTCATGATTTTGATGGCTGAAAAGTTCAAGACTGAGCAGCTGCATCCGGTGAGGGGCTTGTGGAGGAAGGCAAAAGGGAGCCAGCATGTGCAGAGATCACATGGTGAGAGAGGAAGCAAGAGAAAGAGAAGAAGGTGCCAGGCTCTTTTTAACAACCAGGTCCTGCAGGAACTAATAGAATAGAACTCACTCGCCTTCCATTAATCTATTCATGAGGGATCCACCTCCATGACCCAACCACCTCCCATTAGGCTCCACCTCCAACATTGGGGACCAAATTTCAACATGAGGTTTGGAGGGGACAAACATCCAAACCACAGCATGAAACTAAAATAAATTAATAAATACAAAGTAATAATAGGGCTAACATTTACTGGCCACTTAACTATATGCCCTAGCACTGTAATCAAAGCCTGGTGCACAGCTGCTGCTCTATCAATGCACTTACTGAGCATTTTTATTACTTTTCTAAAAATTTAAGATTTGCTCAGTAAGAACAGAATGCAATTCTAACCATAATTTTTGATTTGGTTTTAAGTATTAACTAGTCACTGCTTGCCTTACTTCCAAACTTGGGAAAAATCATTATCTCCTATTATGAGTGGCAAGTATGTATAGTTTTTCATTAGCACATAGCTAAATTGCAGTTTGAGGAGTGAAAATAATTCAGTTAACCTCATCCAGTCCATTATATCAGGTAAGACAGGGGAATTTATGCTATTTTGGGTGTCAGGCAGTGAGTCACGATATTAAATGAGATTATCACTTTTGACCTGCCCTTTTCCTCTTTAGAGGTCTTAACCTAGCTCTACATTTACTTGGAGTGGTAGGGTGTTGGATATAAATTTTTAAGTGCTGTCAGAAGAGACTTACCATTTCAGTGGGAGGTAGAGACAGTTGGAATAAAAGCATGGTTTAGAAAGGAAGCAAGGAGAGCGGCTCATAAATTTGCCTGGGCTGGACAGGGGATGAAGACAAGAAGATGGATATGTTGAGCACCTGACGGTGACTGGAGAAATTTAATGCAGGTTATGATACGATGATAAATGAGCATGTTGGGTGGAGTGTTTTCAGCATCAATGTGTAAGAACAACTAAGAGGCAAATAGCCTTTAAGATCATCCTAGAAAACCTGGAAAATTCCTGCAATGATGGTGCGGAGTCACTTGGTAAAGTGACCTTGTATGGAAATTCACTAGTAAATCTTCCTCTGGTCCTGTAGGAAGACAACGTGCAATGGAATCCAGAACTCCATGGAAGTCAAGCTGAAACAGATACGCTGAGCTCTGCTCCACTCTCATCCTGGAACAGAGAAAAATTATCATGGTAAAGTTTAGTAATACACATTAATAGGGAGAAAGGCAAGTTTGGATTTCAGACTTCAAAAGTCCAGTGTCTGTGTTTCAGGGACATACAGCAACTTGAGATATTAATAGATCAACAAAATATAGGCTAGTGGAATTCCAGCTGATTTTGCTTTAATAACTACTTAAGAAGCACATAAAATTAAGACATATGATGTGTTTATATATAACGAGCTGTTTGAATTTTTTAATTTCAGAAACAGAAACAGTTTTCATGTTATTCCTTATATTAGTCAAATATTTTGTGATTAATATATGAAACCAAATTTCAGCCCAGCCTCTAGACCAATGATCATAAATTTCATATTTATCGCATCAGGTAATTGAATTCTTGGGTGTTCTCTGTCTCATTGTCCCTGCTCCTCACCTCCCCTAAGAGGACTGTCCAATAAATTTATAACAAATCATCTTCCAGAAATTGGCCCAACTCCTAGTTTGTGAGTTACTTGATATGTGATCTTAATGTATAGTTTGGTTTAACTTGATATGTTAATTCAGTAGATATGTACCAAACTTTGATGACTTTTTCCTGCAAAAACCCAAGCTCCACAAAAACAAAAGACAAAAATAAAAACAAACCTTTTCTCCCATGCAAGTTAGTTAATGTGATATTAAATTGCCTCAAACAACATTTCCTGTTATGAGGTATTTCAAATATGTTGAGAGTCTAAAAAGTATATTTAAATAGTCTCCCCTTCATCCTGCATCAACAGGAAAGGGGGGAGGAGGAGCTGAGTTTAACCTGTTAACTAGGAATATTCTGGATAGTACCGTTTGGCTTTGTATACATCCAATTGCTAGCTGAGTGCTGATGGTAGATTTATGAATAGAATAACTGAAAGACCAGGGCTTCTGTGCTGAGCTGTTAATTGAGTTTACAGTTGTCAGAGTAGGCTGGGTGTGGTGCACACACGTGTAGGCCCAGCTACGTGGGAGGCTGACGCAAGAGGATTGCTTGAGCCCAAGAGTTGGAGGTTGCAGTGAACTGTGATTGTGCTACTGCACTCCAGCCTGAGCAGTGAAAAACCCTGTCTCTAAGAAACTAAAAAAGAAAGAAAGAAAGAAAGAAAGAAAGAGAGAAAGAAAGAAAGAAAGAAAGAAAGAAAGAAAGAAAGAAAGAAAGAAAGAGCTCCAATACGATTGTCAAAGTAACTCTCATTTTAATTTGTACATAAAACCAAAATGATAAAGACATCACTGAAAAAAATTCTTGGGCTTATGGTTACATAAAGAACAAGTTTGATACCTATTGGGTACAGTGAACACTATTCTGGTGACAGGCATACCAAAAGCCCTACTTAAGCATTATACAAGATACCCATGTAACAAAACACATGTACCCTCTTAATTAATATTTTGAAATTTAAAAAAAAAGCAATTCAATAATTTATAGACTTGATTGATTAGATTAGCTGATTTGAACTTTAAAATTCATCAAACCAGTTGCTTTACTGAATTGACTGCTAATTCATTTTAGCATATGAATGAGTTAGCCCTGTATGTAGGATTTAAATTGCTACTCTATACTGTGGTTGCTTTCCAAGATAGGTAGCTGTAGGCCTACTATTCATTAGCAGCTACAATTTCTATCTGCATGCTCCCTGATCCATCTCCAATAATCCATGTAAACCACCTGTAATCAATGAAGAATCACTGTATTATAATCAGTGGTAATGTCATAAACTGCTATGAGACGCTGCAACCAGCAATCTCAGGATGGGAATGGAAAATGAAAATAGGGAAATAAAGGTGTCAATTTCCAGACGGTGAGAGATGCCTCCCTATTGTTCCTGCTCAATGATGGAAATTGTTATTACCCAGATGGATATTAACAAACAGCAGGAAAGTTGGCTTGCATTCTCTACAATTAATGCATACAGTGACTTGGAGTGTTAATTTGTTATCAATGTAACTGCATGAAAGTTATCAACATAATTTCCTCCGACAAGTGATTCATTCTAGGAAAAACACAATGAAGTTTCTGCAGCTAGTTATCGACATCCGTAAACTGTTTTTTTTTGTTTCCTTTTCCCACCCAATCTGTAGGTATCCAGGCTGGCTTGATAACACTAATGGTATGCAAAGGAAAGGCTATGATTTACTGAGATATACCTTCTTGTATAAACACGGCAAGGTTCATTATCACTTCTAGAAAGTGTCTCCAACAGAGGTGACAACTCCTGTTATAAATAGTGTTTTCTAAAGATCCAACAAAATGAGCTGGGCTTGGGATCTGAAAACACGTTGCAGACAGACCAGGGTGAATTAGTATGCACTGAGGAATTATCTCAGTCTCCTATTGATGCTAACATTTATTTCTACTTAATTGCAGAGAATGACAACTAGGAGAGGAAGACAGTAAGTATAAAAGAATAAAATTTGCGAGATAGAATTCAACATCCTGACCAATTTCAGCATCTCTTGGGAGACCTTTGTGTCAGCACTTAAAAGAAGGAAAAAGGGAGGCACCACCTTCCTTCTGTGCTCCTGTGGATCCGTTTGCCTGCTGCTTGGGCCTCAGACTAACCCATGAGTCATCCTTCCCAGAGAGGGAGGATGGCGGTGGGAGGAGCGGAAATGGAAGCAGTTCTCATCTATTTGCAAGGGCTTTATTTGAAAAAGGCTAAATATAATTGGACCTAATATTATTAGCATGCATCAACTCTCGGGTTTTTTTAAAGATCCATTTGTTTGATACATTCATTTTCATAAAAGCTTTTGCATGAGTTGGATGCTTTTAACTTTCACTCTATTAACTGAAAGTGGTCAGGAAGAAAATGAATATTCCGGAGCAGCAGTGGGCTCTTGTTTGCAGATCTCTGACATATACCACCAGTCCCCTTGTTGCCTAGGGGGGTGCTGTGATCCCAAATAAACAGGACTGAACGCTTCATCCTTAGAAGGACGCCCCTCCTCAAAACACCCTGTATTTAGAAAGGTAGAAGAAGTGGCTTGACCATTTTAAACGTTTTTAGTGCGGATCTACCCACAGTTAAGCATCTGTCTTAATATTTCTGGAAACTTCTTTACTTGAAGGCAGCAGGTGGCATGTGCCACCAGCAGAGCAACTGGGTTTCGTGCAAACAAATGTGTTCTGCCAAATGTAGCCTTTAAACAGAGTAGAAAACAAAGGAAGATGGCCGTCAATTCCAGGAAGGAGGTAAAGGAAAGGATTTTTAGGTGCTGAGGACGTGTTCTCAAATAAGCCAAGTGCTTAGGGCACAGAAGTAGCATATTTTTGAGGTCAAATGAATGTAAGCTATTTACAACTGCTGCCTTTTTGAGGGAAGGAGCAGATTTTTAAGGATAAAATCACACCCTCTAAATTTCTTGTTTGACTCACCCCTTCTTTGGCTACAACACAAATAAAACATGAGATGATGGGAACCTAAAGTCCGAGAGCCTGGCAGAACATAAACATATTTTCCAAATAGTTGGAAAAGCTTCAATATTTCTAACGCTGTTTTCACATCAGAATTGCATCACCAGCAGACTAATGGTACAAGGACATGTAACCTAACCGATAATATAATACCCATTTAGTCGCTGGGTCACCTCCACGTAAGGAACAAACATCCCTTTCCTGATTCAGCAACATAACTTCCAAAACGTTTTGAATATTTGAATTGCATGAGTTCAAACATGAACCTAGAAGTTCAAACTCATATTCGGGCTCAGAGAACTGTTAAAATAAAGCCCGTACTTGTATTTGTCACACATTTGCACTCTCTGGCTCATTTCTAGATTTGTTCTTTGGCTGTAACACTCTATGAAAGAAAAGAGGGTCTGTGTCTGCTGGGCTGGGCTAGGGAGGAGATCATAGGACTCTGAAAAGGAGACATTGCCTGAGGACAGATAGGAGAAAAGGCTATGAGACTCTTGACTCCCAGAAGGGAGCTGTCCTTTCTGCTGGTGTGGTGCACCCAGGGAAGCTGAGAGGGACGGAAGAGGCTCCCACTGATGTCACGAGGCTGGAGAAATAAGAAGAGAGCGAGAAAAAAGAGAAACAAAGAGAAAAAGCAGGTGCTCCAGGGGAAGTTGGGCCTAGCAGGACATCTCACTGATGCCCCGGCATCACCAGTGGATGTGCGCCCCACCTGTCTCTTTCCATCCTCCCTCCCTCCCTTCAGCAGGCATCATTAAGCACCTACTGTATTCCAGACAATGCCAGGCACTACGGGTGATCACAATGAGTAAGGAAGCTCTGGTTTGTACCAAAGTTCAGTTCCAGCAACTACACAACACTCATACACTTGGACACTATTCCATCCTAAGAAAACTCCCATTGTACCAGCCAGGGCCCAGAATCCTAGTGGCAAGAATTCTGTCACTAACTTTCCAGCTCCTTGAGGACAATGATGATTCTCCATACACGAAACCCAGTGCCTCTCACATAACACATGCTGACGATATATTGTGAATAAATAAATTAATGTTTAAATGGACATCTCAATGTAGAATTTTAAAATATTTTATGTTTACAAAATATATAGCTCATCAAGAGTCTATACAAAATACTATAAAGAATTTATATTTATTTATTATGTTTATTATTTAAAGAGAATAATACTATAACAAACAGCTGCGATTCAGTTAAGCAAATAGGACATTTCCAAGTCTCGGAAGCCCTCCCGGTCTACCGCCCCATGCAGCGATAACTGATACCATGAATTTTGTGTTTATCGTTTCCTTGCTTTTATTTATGGTTTTGCCACAGAACGTTGATCCTCATTATTTGGGGATTCAGTATTTGTGAATTCGTCTCCCTCTAAATCTATTTGTAATCCCCAAATCTATACTCACAGCTCTTTCTTGACCATTTGCAAACACGCACAAAGTGGCAAAAATTTTGAGCCAACCGATGCGGTGCCCTTGCGCCCAGCCACAATGTCTGCAAAGTTCAATAAAGTGAAGCATTGTAAAACTGAGTAAGCCTGTATACTAAATGTGGCGTTTTAAAGACAAACACACATAAAACAAAGTTATGCATAGACCAGTTGACAAAAATGTTGTGACCAGAGGCTCACAGCAACTTAATCCTTTATTTTCCCTAGGAACAGTGGTGCAGTATGCGTTAATGCAGTGTTTCCATTGATTTATAGAATGTAACTACGGCAAATAATGAGAATCAACTGTAACCATACATCCCTGAGCCTTACACTTTTTGGTTTTATACATTTCTCAATATATGTGGAATTATTTTAAAATATGCATGTACATTTCAATATACATCTAAATTTCATCTTTTTTCACAATTTTGGCTGTGAAATTAATCTATTTTGATGTATGTAACTATAGTTCATTTATTTTCCCCTACCTTGGTATATTCTAACGTATGAACATACCGTTACGCTTTAGCCAGAATTTTGTTGGTCATTTGTGTAGTTTTTGCTTTGAGTTGCAGACATATGTATTTACGTCCCCTTGTGCACGTAAGCAAGTGCTGCCCGAGAGTATGAACAGCTAGATGTTGAATTATTGGGTTTTAAGGGCACGTCATCAAATTTACTAGTTTATGCCACATTGTTTTCCAGTTTGATCACACCAGTATACGCTACCATTCGTACATAATTGATGACATTGACCATATTCTCACAATCCCTGATATTGTTAGTCTAATTTTTGCCAGTTTGGTAGGTGTAAAAAATGACATCTCATTGCACTTACATTTACGTTTCCTTGATTACTGGTGAGAATGAGCAACCTTTCATAAACCTAGTAGTCATTTTTGTTTCTTCTTCTATGAATTACCTGCTCATTTTTTTCTTTGCCCATTTTTCTACAGGGCAAATAGAAATATTTGGACAGACATTGCTGTCTGTCCAATTATTGTCTAAATATTTAGACAGAAAATATATTTGTCTTTTGAAGTATTTTTCTCTTTGGTGGTTTTTTAATTTCTTACTGTTGGATATATTTCAGCTATGAATTATTTATCAGATTATGTGTGTTTAAAATATCTTCTCCCTAATTATGGCTTACTTTTCAACTTCCTTTTTTAAGAACAGAAATTCAAATAATTAATATAGCCTTTTACCAATCGTTTGTTTGAGGTGTGACTTTTTAAAAAAATCACTCCTACCTGAAGTTCATAAAGATATTATTCAATATTGTTTTCTAGAAGTTCTAATTTTTATTTCTATACTCTCATCCTGAATCCAAATGAAATTGATTTTTATATGATATGAAACACTTTCCTATTTTTCTTTCTTTTTGCATATAGCTAATCAGTTGTCTTAGCACCATTTGTATTGTTCCTCCTTTAAAATCTGATATGCAGTGTTTCCATATGTGTAAGTCTGTTCCTGGGTTCTTAATTCTGTTTCATTATCTAACACTGTCCAAAACTACCTTTTGAAATAACTAGACTTCTTGCCAAGTCTTGACATCTGGTAGAGCAACTCCCTCAAATCTGTTCTTCAGAAATGCCTTGGTTACTCATGGCCCTTTGTCCTTTTATGAAAATTCCATAACCAACTTGTCAGGCCTACCACAAAGGCTACTGAGATTTTGATGAGAATTGCAATAAATTTATAGATCAATTTGTTGAGAAGCAGCAACCATGAATATGGCATATCTCTTCATCTATGTCTTCTTTAAAGTCTTTGAATAAAGTTTTAAAAATTGATTCATAAATATCTTGCAATTCCTTCATTAGTTTTAGTTCTCGGTATGTTATGTTTTTATTATTATTATATATGTTGCTTTTTTAACTTCATAATACTGGTATATAAAACATAATTGATTTTTGTTTTAATATTCTTATTCTAATAATTTGTCTTTTGTGTTTTTGAAGTTGCCATCTACAAATAACAGGTTTTTTCTTTCCTTTTTATTTCTCATATGTAATTTTTTCCCTTAATCTTATGTCCATTGGCTAGAACCTCCGGGACAGTGTTGTATGTAAGTGTTGATACGGGCATCCTTGACTTGTTCCTGATTTCAACGTAGAATTTTTATTACAGTTAACTGCACTCGTTCAAGTGTCCCCTGGGTTCCACCACTGTGTACATAAGTAGCTCTAAGGCCAACGTGCAGTTATGGGTCGGCCCTGGAACAACCTGCATGGTATATTCTTTATTGAGTCTAACTATCTTTTATCCTTTCCCAAGTTCTCTCATCAAACAATAAGTTTATGTTTCCTAACTGCCAACGCCCACCTAAGTACCCCCACTAAATCTCAAACTCATGAACATAAATTAAAACATACATTAACGTCTCCTCTTACAAAAAAACAAAGCAGTTTTAAGGCTAATTGGTCATTGCCTTAAAACCTTAGTATTGTCAGAATCCCATCTTTGGGTTTCGGTACCAAAGATGTCAAGGTGGGAGTCAGCCAACACTTGGTTCTTGGTGTGCTCTGGGCTGAAGAATGACCAGACACACCAAAGTGTCAAGTCCAGACTATTCTCCCAGTCCTCTGACGCCTTTCTTGGAAAAATCACCAGCAGGGCCAACACGACAGAGTAACTCAGGCAGGGAACAGCTTCACAAGAGCAGCCCGTTATTGTAGAATAAACTGAGGCTGTGTCCAAGAGTGGAGAGAGACAGACCGACTCACTCACCGACTGGCCCACTCACTTTCTCACTACTGACTTCTTGTTTCCTTTTATTAGCCCAGTCTGGAAGAGGGCTCTTGGGAGGTGTAGGATGTTAGCAAATGATCAACAGGTGTCCTGAATATATGAGCTCCCTTTAAGAAAGCCCACCCGGGGAAGAAAGCCCACCTGGGTGAACCTCAATGCAGGCTCAAGCTAATGGCATATTAATTACCCTTAGGTTACTCTAGGTCACTTTCTAAATCTTATTATTCCTGGGCTGGAAAATTCCTCGATTGATAAAGCATGCTCTCCTTCCCCAGGCGTAGCAGTTGCTTGGGATAGGATTAAGGGTGGGGCAACACAAAATGGAGGGCCCACCCTTACCCTTCTTCCCAGGTGAAACAATTGCTCTAAATAGCACCAAAACAGGGAACCCTTGTGCGGAAAGGAGCCAGAGATCCTAACTATCTACCTAGCAGTACCATTTTAAACTCCTTCATCTCCTTTGCTTCCAAATACGACTGGCTTCTCAATCTGGTCCTAATGGTAGAAATGTATCCACCAACTCCAAAGGACATGTTCATGTCTCTATTTTCATCTCCCACTCTCTCTCCTAGATAATTGCCTCCACCCTCTTAACCAGCTGTGTTTTTCTTATTCACATCTTGCTAATTAAATCAATCTTCACTATGGTTTAATGTATGTAAAAGAACAGCCTGGGCAGTGGGAAAAATTTTGTATTTGTTTAAACACATTTCTAGGATGTTGGTATCACACTAGCCTCTTTCACTTGGTTATGTACAGCACAGAAAGGAACCGTGACAATAAACCTCACATTTCCCTTCGTTAATTTGTACAAACTAAAGCTGCTGTTATTGATCATCTCCTTAGTACAGGGCACTGGGTGAGGAGATCAGGGGATATAAAGATGTGTAAACAGGAACCTTGTAGTCTAGAGCTGATGCAATCAATTAGTTCCATTGGTTGAAATTGTGACTATTTGAAATCTTTGTTACGTTTACGGAGACTGACAACCGGAATTACTAATCCCAGATCATCTGTCTTACTTTTAGTCCTTTAATTGATTGGACCTACTAATCTACTACATACACCCAGTTCATAAATCTTAGGCACAGATAGAGTCATTTTTGTATCCTCCTTCAAAAGATGTTTTCTTTCACCCACCTCTAACCTTGGAAATAACAAAACAGACAGCAAGGGCCATTGTCCTTGAGAACCACCCTAAATCTTTCTCCTAACTCCTTAAGCATGTCACATATGCCCAAGAATAATGATTTGAAAGGAAAAACTGAAATTTTTGCCCCCAAAAGATGTTGTCACATTCCATATTGAAATGAATGCAAAGAATCGCAATTTTTCATGTTGAAAATACACTCTTTTGTAAAGCTAGAGTGAATAATTTTAATGTGCCAAGAGTGATGGGGTCATTCAGTCCTCTTGCATTACCAAGGAACTGGGTGAGATTATCACTGTTTGGGGAGTGGTCCCGGAGGGGGAATAAATTATGCAAATGGGCTTGGCCCCCAGGGCTGGTACTGGTCCACCTGGAAACAGGTGTGGCATGTCTGCTTTCTTAGGGTGTGTGCAGAAGCTCACAGACGTGTCACCTGAAAAAAATTAGACCTTTTTATTTCTTACTACACGATCCAAGAAAGAGTGAGTCATCACTAATGGTGTATCAACTAGAAAAGAAAATTAAGAGGGTATGAGAGGAGAAGACTAATCAGAGTAGTCAAAATTCTGGAGCACCATTGTGCCTCAGAAGGCTAGCAGCTACTGCCTCTTTCACCAAGACCACCTGTCTGCCTCTTCTGTATCTTACTATGTTCAATAGGGTTATTTTTTTTCAAGACAAATATTACCGACTTGGACACTCATCATTTCAGACTCATTTGTAATGAAAAGGGAAGAGATTTGGGGAGCATGGTCTACTAAGAAATGTAAACTGACTGGACATGGTGGCTCACTCCTGTAATCTCAGCACTTTGGTTGGCGAGGCAGGAGGATCGCTTGAATCCAAGAGTTCGAGACCAGCCTGAACAACATGGCGAGATCTCGTATCATTTTCATGCGAGTCTATGATTCCAACGTAGTGTGAACCAAAGTCCAAGGAGGACATCAAGTAGAGGCTGCGAATCTAGTATCAACATCAGCTCTTTTCAAATTCAGTCTACCTTTCTAGAAATTATACTCAACTTGATATTAAACAAAGATAGCTCAGAAATTTCTGCTTTGTTCCCTTTGTTTTATCTTATCATATTACGACAGAGGTATATTATGACTTGCAACGCAAACTTGCATGCATTTTTAAGATAGAACCAGAGACTTCAAGGAAAAGTTCTTCTTTCCATAATCCCTTTTGGGCTATGTGTCCTAGTCTGTCTCAGAGATAACTAATACTTCTTTGCCATTAGATACAAAGGTTTAAGAAGAATTGCTGTGGCAACTTCGGTTTGGTCATCTTAGAGCTCTTAACCACCTTGAATAGGAAATTTTCCAGTGGCTGTCTCAATGAGGTTGAACTGCAGCCTGCTCCCTTGGTGTTGCTGGGACAAGAGAGTTGCAACTCCCTTCAGTGAAGAAAACAGGGATGCAGATGGGCTAATTCACTCTTAACCTCTGCACTCTGCCTTTCTTCCTGGCCACTGGAAGACAACAGAGAGAGGCATGAGGAAGTGTGAATCCTGTATAGCAATCCATCACTGATAAATAAGCCAGGGCAGGCACACTCAGCAGCAGGAATCTCTCAGTTCATGTTTCCACCAAAACAAATAAATGAACAAACAAACGATACAGCTCAAGACATTTATTCATCCAACAAACATGCGTGGATCACTTACTACATACTGACAGCACTCCACTAGGCACCTTGGGTTATGGCTCTTATTTGGTTCTGGCCCTCGAGAGGTTTGTTGGCATTCAAGCAAACACAGAGCATAAGAGGGAAACATCAGCTTCATCCTAAGTGTGTTTGTTACATAATTGAATTTCATCATCCATTTTAAGGCTTAGTGAAAAAACAATTGTAGAAAACCTTTAATTTGCAATGGAAAAACTCTGTGATTTCCTCCTACTGGAAATTTAGAGGGGGAAAATAACTTATTATCTAATAAATTATCTGCATTAAAAATGCATTAGTAATCAATCTTCATAACATCTGGTGACAGCTACATTGCTTATTGAAAAAACAACATAGTCTCTTTCTCCAGGCATGCTTTTTATGGTTCTTCTGAAAGAAACTTATTAAACCTAACCATAGAAGAAAGCAAACTGCTTTACAATAAATTAGTATGTTATAAATAAGGGAATGCTTAGCATAATATTTTAATTGCTGTTTTAATTTAAGGTCTAATATATTGCTGCACAGAATGTCTATTGCAGAAAACTAAAGACCATAGTTCTTGCTGTTGCCAAGTAAACCCTAAAAAGAAGACTAGGCACAAAGTTTATTTTTTCTACTGTTCAAATTGAACAACAGAAGATTGTAAAGTGCTTCATGGGCTGTCCATAGCGAATGGCATTTTCCTCCTGTTTTTGAAAGCAAAGTGAGCCCAGTTGTCCTGGATTCCCCATTATTCATGGTTAGATGCTTCGGATGGTCATGGCTGTTATAAAATATATTGATAATGTTGAATTTTATACTTTTAGAGCCCTAAATGTTTCTATGGGTGTCAGCACAAAGTATCAGGAAATCCAAAAAGTATCAGAAAAACTAATTAGTTATAGATTTCTTTTGCCTAGTTTCAGACAAATGGGTCATTTCTATATTTGGCTGCTGAAAAGGCATTATTTATAAAATAAAAGAAGCCAATACCCCACAAAGTGATTCATTACTCCTTCCAGAGCCAAGAGTCCACTTCACTCTCTGAGTGCCCAGAGGAATCGAGTTGGAAAGAAGTCTGCACACACGAGGGCGGCTGAAGAGCCACCGTATTCCATGATGTCCAGCCAAGCAACAGGAAGGCGGGAATAAAGCGTTTGAGAACAAGGAACAATTTAGGGCTCTGGGGAAGTGGGGAGTGGGAAACTCACACAGTTGGGAAGCTGGAACTCAGAGGAAGGATAAGTTAAGGAAATAAGGTGTATTTGTGAAAATAATAATAAGTAAGTGATGAATAAATGCAGTTGAAGGGAGAAAACAAGAGTTTTCTCTCATTTTCAATAACTTTCTCTCCTTCCACCATGCTATGGCTGGAACGTGCCCCCTCCAAAATTCATGCTGAAACTTAATCCCCATGGTGATGGTGTCAAGAGGCGGGCCTTTGGGAGGTGATTAAGTCATGAGGGCTCTGCCTTCAGGATCGGGTTAGTGCCTTGGACAAGGGCTGGAGGGACCGAGCTTAGGCTCTTTTTGTCTTTCCACCTTCTGTCATGTGGAGGTCAAGAAGGCCCTCACCAGACACCCGATGCCAGCACCGTGACTTTGGGCTTTTCAGCCTCCAGAACAGAACCATGAGAAAACAAATTTCTGCTTTTATAAATTACCCAGTCTGTGTTTTGCTATAGCAGCCCAAACAGACTACGACACTGCTGTGCCCTCATTCTAATCAAGCCCAGAGCATTCTCCCTTTCTTTCTTGCCTGTCTCCTCTCTACTTTCTGTTTCTTCCGGGCGCACATGGTCAGTTCCCCACGGACATTTCAGGTCACTCTCCCACAGTCACTGGCTGAATGAAAACCTGAGTCCGCTTCCCATTTCCACCATTTATTGGACTTGTGATTTTGGGCAAATCTATTACCCTCTCTGTACCTTAGTTTCATTGTGTGTAAAGCAGGGATACCAGCACATACCTCGTACAACGGGTGCATGCAGTAATTTCCCCAGGATTGCTGATGTCAGCCCAGTGTAAAGTGAGTCTGTAATTTCTAGAGAAATTACATCGCCGGGGAATGGAGTTCATTCACATCCCTGACTCCTGATCCCAGAGGCCTGACTGCCTGTCAACCCCAATACATCCACCACCTGCTCCACGCCCTTCTGTCAACACTGACGCTGCTTCTTTCTGAAGTTCCCAAACCTGCCTGGTCATCAGAATCACCTGGAAATCTTTCTAAAAATATAAATTTCAAGGACCGATTAAGTTAGAATCTCTCAAACTACTAAATCAGAATCTCAGGCAGGGGTGGGAGCAGGGAGGGGCTCAGGGTGTCTGCAGGCAGGTTTTGCAAAGTTCTCCACCCAACGATTCTCATGTGTCTGATGTGGGGAAGAGAACCCAGAGCTCTGTATCTCCACGAAGTGAGGACACAACAAGAAGGTGGTTGTCTGTAAGCCAGAAAGAGAGCCCTCACCAGAACCCAGTCATGCCAGCATCCTGATCTTGGACTTCCAGCCTCCAGAACTGTGAGAAGTAAATGTCTACCGTGTAAGCCACCCAGTCTGTAAGACTTCGCTATGGCAGCCCCAGCTGACTGATGAGTTGATGCATAGAAATAGAACAGGATGAAAGGTGTTGAGTGTGGAAAGCACTTATAGGCATCAGTTAGATGCTAACGCTTTATTGGCAATAGCAAGAGGGACAGAGTTTACTGATTTTATTTTTTTAATATTGCATCTAAATATGATTTATCTTGATACCTGAGTTTGTTGAAACCTCCTTAAATTTTGTTCCCAATGCAAGTGCCTTACTCACTTCACCTAGTTCCATCCCTAGTTGCTACTCCCGGATAGTAAGTGCTCATAGGCAGTTACTTGTTAATTATAGAGCAGCAGCTTAAGGACGAAAAGAGAGTTAACAATGAAATTTTTACAAAGAATGTTATTGGTGTTTGTTTTCTAATTGACCTGGTGAGAAAATCTATTTACAGATCCCTTTCCTGGTGTTTCTGGGTTGTTACTTTGCACTGTGGTTTATGAACAGGTCAGAATGTCATTTTTTAAAAAACAGCCTGATCTGTGCCATGGGCTGACCCAGAAAGATGTATGACCTGTAGTCATGCAACCAGCTCACAATTAGGTGGAAGAGGTTGGGCCAGAGCATCAATTTCTCTCCGGGTCCTTGCCTGGAGTGCAGAGCAAGTTCAGCGTGGTTCCTTTTGTCCCTGAGTCCCGTCTGCCTTCCTGGGGCTGGCTCCTTGCCCTATTTGAATTGGGGCCTACAGGAAAATCTCTCGCTTTACATTGCACATCCATCACCCACGATAGACATCCCTCCTGAACATGAGGGGCCTCACGACAAACATCACCAAAAATATGAATTTCTACAGCCCTTTTCTTTCAGGGAGTTTAAATCACTTTCCAATCTCCGCCTACCTTTACAACATCCCTCTGCGCAGCAAGGCGGCAGTCCCAGCAATTCTGTGAGGCCGTGATTCTTGGTCTTCTTTTCACTCACCTCCCAAGTCCATTTTCCTCTCTGCATTGGTGCTCTTAACTCAAAGATTCAAGAATTTAGAGTTTTTAAACTGGTGATCCCATCCCTATTCCTCATGCTGATTCCACAGTGGGTAGAGCTCATCTGGAAGGTGTGCGTTAAACAGGATCTTCATATGATAATCACAGCATCACTGTCATCGTCCCTGTGGCTGTTGGACGAGAAAGTAGAAAAGAGAAAGAGTCTCCACTCTTTCTGTATTGGTCACTGGATGGGGCCAGAGTCCTGATGCAGTGGCATCTTCAGGGAGAGAGTCAGACCACGGTGTCCACACGGACAGCCCAGAACAGGCCCCTGGAGCAG
The DNA here is from genome assembly GCA_963574885.1 of Lepilemur ruficaudatus. Classification (NCBI taxonomy): domain Eukaryota; kingdom Metazoa; phylum Chordata; class Mammalia; order Primates; family Lepilemuridae; genus Lepilemur; species Lepilemur ruficaudatus. Next base: position 16,630 of record CAUYRT010006075.1, on the reverse strand, counting down.
GTGAGCCAGCTCTGAACTCTGGTGGATAGAAAGGGACACCACAGAATTCCAGCTGTGGCCTAGGAGTCAGGAAGCTAGGATCTTCATCTAAGATGTGTCCCCAGCAGTGTGACTTTGAGGAGCTCACAACAGCTGGGTCTTGGGTGAGGGATTTAGACTAGAAAAGTGGTTTTGTACGTGGGTCTCTCTGACGAGTGGCAGTGCCTTAAAGCCACCGTGGGAAGAGGCACGAGGGATTCCATCTGACGGTCCCCCGGGAGCCGCTGCGTTGGAGCAGTCTGCTTTCGTGTGTTTTATACGCTGGGTTGCAACCTGTGAGTTTGTCCAAATCACAAGCTATGCTGTTGATAATAAAGCAAAGTAAAACAAAACACAAGAGGATGGAACGGATGGTCTCAAATCTGCCTTTCATTGTCACTACTCGATAATTTAATGAAAAGAGAAGTGACATGCTTGTTTTCATATAATGATATGATATGAAAAGAAAGGGACATGTTCTATAAATTTACCCTCTGTCAACGCCCTCCAGCCAAAGATCATCAGAAACTCAGCATCACTGAAGCCAGGTTTATGATTCGTTGCAGCAAGGAAGGAGCCTCTCTAAGAGGAACTATGGTGAGGGTGTTAGAAGGAACCTATTACAGGTTTGGGCTTTGGTTATGTCATTGGCAGGGAGAAGGTCTAAGGAAGCGGGAGTTTGTTCTAGATTGGATGCTGCCAGAATGTGGGGGAATTCTAGGACTGGGTATATTAATCTTATCTATGGGGAGGGCAGACTAGAGCAAGGATAAAAACTGCAACTGATAAAGAAACAGCAGTCACTCAGTTTGGCTGAGAGAGGGGACGCTTGGTATTTTATGGGTTCCACAGCGGCCTTGTGCTGTCTCACTTCATCATGGTCTCAGAGTGACTCTGCTTGACGCTGGTTGCTTGGTGAGGTTGTTTATGTGAGCAGGAGAACAAGAGGGCCAAGCTCTGAGCACCAGGGCAGCTCCAGATGGTAGGGACTGCTTTTTATTTATTTTTTTACCTCCCTAAAAAAATGTGTTTTAACTTGGGGACAGAGCCTTAAATCAGCACCTACCCCACTGAATCAGATACTTCTCTGAATAACATTCACAGAATGTTCCGTGAAACATTTATGTGAAAAATCATCCTCAAAGTGTCTCCCTCACCAGCCACTTTTCCCTTTTCTTACTTTTTCTTACCCCAACTCCCCCAACCCAGAGAAAACTGCAGTGATACTGAGATCCGTCTGCTTTGTGCACAGATCCTTGGGAAATTCTGAGAGACAGCAAATAAAAATGAACAAAGAACAAAAGGGGAGAAGGATTAAAAATGAGATGGAAAGATACGTGGAATTTTTCATAAATGCTGCTCATTGCACCAATAAGCCAGCCAGAGTGAAAACTGCCCAGTGTTTTGTCAGTGGCTATGTTAGCATCGAGGTGGACTCTTGTAAGGAGAAAATTTGGTGGATACATGTGTCCTCTGGAAGAAAAATGGAGCTGAAATAAAAACAGTTTTATTCTTTTATTCTTTTATTCTTTTGGGGTGCAACAGAGAAGGGAATATGAAAGTAAATTGTATTCGAAGTTTTAGTATAATAAGTATAGAAAACTGGTGAATATCAATTAAAAGCCATTTTCACATACATACACAAACATACAGGCTTTGCTTGTTTGTTTTTTTGACATTATTTACCATTTCCTTGCAGGAAAAGGGTTCCTTCCTGGATCAAATGATTAGTAGGAAATAAGCAGTGAGAACATTTTAGGTTCCTGGTCTAGGGCTCCCTCATTCTCGGTCAGCTCTAGTGGGGCCACATTATCGGGATGAGAATGGCAACGGTCAGAGCAAAGAACCGGGGCTAAGAAACCAAAAGACTCGCATCCCAGCCCCACCACTGACCAGGAATGTGATCTTGGATGCATCCCTCAACCTCTGTGGGGCTCCAGTTTCCTTGGCTAACAGAAGATTTGGACAAGAGCCTCTTTCAAGTCCCTTCCAACTCAACTGTGCAGTGAGTACCTGACCCACCGGCTTTTCACCAGACACAGCCTCGTCTGCGGCCAGATGACCCCTCAGGCGTGAGACCTACGGTGTGGGCACCAAGTTAAGCATGGGGAGCCTTTGCTGGTTTTCCCCTTTTGGCAGCCATTCATACTAGGTTCAACAATCTCTATTTAAAAGCTCCAATTTTTGCTTGTGATACAGCCCCTCTCTGTTCACAGTCCATGTGATCTGGAAAAATCAATCAGAATTCCATGGTTTTGGCTATCATGTTTGACTGGTCAACATAAATACCGAACTTAGGTTTGTTCAATCAGAGCGAATTCTCCAACTTGTGAGGAGACATGAGTCTGAGCAAGCTTCTAGAGCTAATTGCCAATCCACATGAAATACGAAGGGAAAAAAGAACATATTAAGTACTTTGGGGATGCAATTAGCAACTATAGGACTCTATAGGAAGAATGATCCAGTTGCCTCAACAGAAGAAAACAGAGAGGGAGGGGGAGGGGGGGAGAGAGAGAGAGAGAGAGAGAGAGAGAGAGAGAGAGACCCTTGATATAAGGAGATCTAAAAACCTATTAACCAATCACAATGTATGGAACTCATTTGGATACTGATTCAAATACAGCCATGTGTCTTAACGACAGGGACATGTTCTGAGAAATGTGTCTTTAGACGATTTTGTCATTGTGTGAACATCACAGAATGTACTTACATAAACCTAGATGGTGCAACCTACTACACACCTAGGCTGTATGGCACAGCCTGCTGCTCCTAGGCTACAAACCTGCACAGCAGCTTACTGTATTGAATACTGCAGGCAACTGTAACATGGTGGTAAGTATTTGTGTATCTAAACATAGAAAAGTTACAGTAAAAATATATTATAATCCTATGGGACCACTGTTGTTGTTCAATCCATCATTGACAGAAACATTGTTACGAGGCACATGACTATATATAAAACAATCAAAGAAATGTGAACTGACAGGGTATTTGGCAACACTGAAGAACTACTGATAAATTTTTTAGATGTGACAATGTTATCGCAGGTATTTTTAAAGGAATCTTTCTCTTTAGAAACACATAATAAACTATCTATAGATGGATAACGTCTAGGATTTGCCTCAAAGTAATTGTGGTGGGGGAGGGAGCAGACGAAACAAGACTGGCTGCCTGTCGATAATTACTGAAGCCGTGACGGGGACACTGGGTCATTAGATCATTCTCCTCACTCGTAGATACACTTGAAACTTGCACTATAATTCTTTAAAATAAAATTTTAAATAAACATATATACCTTTTTACACGATTCTACTTTTGAGAAATGATATAAATTATGGGCAATGATGTTCATTTTGCAATTATTTGTAATAGAAACTAAATGTCAAACCACAGGTTAAATAGATCATAGTAATTCCTTTCACTATAATGACATGCGCTCTTGATTGTCTAGGAAATAGTTTTTAAAGATATGGGAATGTGCTTATTATTTTATTAATTAAAATATATATTAAGATTATATTCTCACAAATAACTGAAATATATATTACACAAAAGACTGGATTTATTTCTAAATAAGGCCATGATTATTATTGAAGGGCATATATCAAATCATTATGGTTAAGATCGCAGGTTCTAGAGTAAGTTGGAGCCTCAGTACAGCCACGTAACAGCTGTGACCTTGGGAAAATTATTATTTTACCTCCATTTTCTAATCTCCCAAATGGGGATAATGATGGTACTTATCTTACAGGTTATGAGAATTAACTAAAATGATTTATTTAAAACACCTGTAACAATGTTGCTACCTAGTAAGTACTTAATATGTCTGGCGATTATTACATTCCCTGTATCAAGCATAGGATAAATGCTGAATACTAGTTGCCTGAAAATTGACTCTTTATATGGACTGTACTTGTCAACTTGAAATAAAAATACATATAGATGAATCTCCAAGCAAGAAGGATTTATTTAAGAATAAACAAATAAGACTACAATTCTGGGCATACGCACAAACTGGGGTGGTCTCTGGCATGTTCAGGAACAAAGGAAGTTTAGGGTTTTATTGGAGAGAAAGGAGGTTACGAGATGACACAAGTACTTTTAAAAGAAAGTTTATTGGCCCTGGCAGCATCTTACAAGAGCTGGCGATTCTGATTGGCAAGTGTCAGCAGTTGCTAGGTAGGACTTGTAATCCTGGAGTTCTGGTTAGCCCCATGTAGTTTTGGACTAGGCTTTAAGGTGGTTTTTGAAACAGGCAAGTGTTCTTATATAAGTGGCTAGCTGTTCTTGTGCCACTAGCTGTCCTTGTATTGGTATGACTCATGGATAACAGTAAGCCAAGGTCTGAAAAGATTTCTGTGTTAGTTCCAGTTATCTGGAAAATCATGTGTGAGAACCATCCCTAATGACTGTCTCCAGCTGCATTTGCCAGAGTTTGACACAAGTGACTTCATTTTGATTCTGACAATTTTCACAGTACACTTGCCCCTTGCACAACATGGGATTTAGGGGCTGACCCTCTGCACAGTTGAAAATCCACATGTAACTTTTGACTCAAAATTTAACTGCTAATAGCCTATTGTTGCAGAGAAGCCTTTACCGATAGCATAAACAGTCAATTTACACATATTTTGTATGTTATATGTATTATATACTCAATTCTTACAATAAAGTAAACTGGAAAAAAGAAAATGTTATTAAGAAAACTATGTATAAGGAAGAGAAAACATATTTACTATATATTAAGTGGAATAGATCATCATAAAGCTCTTCATCCTCATCATCTTCCCAGTAAGTAGGCTGAGGAGGACGAGGAGGAAGGGGAGGGATTGGTCTTGTTGTCTCAGGGTGGCAGAAGTAGAAAATCCACATATAAATGGAGCTATGCAGTTCAAACCTGTGTTGTTCAAGGGTCAATTGTACTTAGAATTTTCCAGAGAGCTGTTGCCACCTTATTGTATTCTTATAACAAGATTCAGATAATAACTATTTACAAAATGAAGACTAGAACTTAGTTGCAGAGAAGTCAACAGAACTTTCCCGACAGGACCCTGGGTATCTGCTAGTGGTCCAGAATCCATCCACCTTGGCTGCCTCACTTCCGCTCTGCTAACCCTCCTTTTCCATGAGCAGTGAAGACACCGCGTGGCTGTTAACCGCTGTCCATCAGGCCCAGGCCCAAACATTATTTTTAATCCCGATACTCTAGCAGATAAGGGTTCCAAATTCCAGGACTGGAGCGATAAGGGCTCCCCTGCTAATCACGCCAGAGCCAGATGCCATCTCATGTTCCTGGGGCCGTGATAACAGACTCCACTACTCCTGCTAAATTTAATTCCTCCTGCCTGCTCTCGCTCGCCCTGTCTGGGCACCTTCAGGAGGATGGTGTCCCGACAGCCCATCTTGGTTCAGTTGAGCTTGTCTCCTGTTTAACATTCTATTTGCATGCAAATAAGCACTTGCCTTTGTTGCTCCCGGATTAATCACCGCTATAAATCGGAGCCCTGGTTGCAGAATTCAGGGAGTTGTGGAACATAAAGGGCAGAAGTGACTTTACAGAATCAGAAGTCAAATCTCTTCATTTTAAAGGTGAGGAAACTGGGGCTAAGCACGACCCGGTGGATTTCTCCCGGGTGTGTTGCTAGTGAGTGCAGTGAGTGCGGCCAGTCCAGGAATTTGATCACCACAGGCAATACTTTTGTCTCTACACTAGAACCCTGGTTTAGCTGGAAAAAAAGAACAATCACAGATTACTAATTACCATCAATGATTCTGTGTGTGCGGTAGTGTGTGACAGAGAGAGATACAGAGAGAGAGAGAGAGAGAGAGCGCAAGCAGTGGGTTGTTCTAAACTGTGGGGACTCACCTCTTTAAAGCAGCGGTTGTGCTCAGTTAATAAATTTAGCCCATCAATGAACTTCTCTTTTTTAAATAAAATATTTTAACATAAATGTATATGTTTACATTATTGGCTATTTTTATTTGGTGAACAGTTTGTTTCAACTGATGCTAAAAGTACAAATGCATACTATCTATCAAACGAATGGCCAATAAATATTTTAATGTAAGAAGAGAGAGAAACTCAGAATACAAAAGACTGGGGGGAAAGCTGGAACTCAAAGGGAAAGATAAAAGAAAAATATCTCATTTGAAGATGAAAAGAAAGGGAATAAGAACCACAATTGCTTCTTTAAAAAGTAAATCATTATTATTGACATTCACCTGCCAAAAATAATGGCAAATGAGCCGCGGACCTCACCACTGTCTACCAGGGCAGGGCTGGAAAACTTGGGAGATCTGGCCCCGCCCCAGCACACAGAGAGAACAAAAGCGGCCCCTGTGCTTTCCTAAATTGGAGATTCAGGAGTTCTGCTGCTGTGAGGACAATACCACCCAGCACTGAGGGGTGAGCTAGTACATACTTCTTCTGGAAGAGAACAGCCTTTTGAGGCACAGCTGACAAATACTGGGTCCAGGTGCCCTGCAAAAAGCTGATTGTATGGCTGAGAACATGTGTAAATGCCAAAATGTCTTTACCCCAAGCTTGAGAGTCATTTTGATGACCATGACAACGTGGCCAGGAGTGACAAGATGGCTTTAGAGGGGTGAGAAGCCCCAAAGGGCTGTCAGTGGATGTACAATAGGCTCCAGAGGACCCCCACGGGAGCCAAGGGCACTTCACAGGGGCCTAGCAAGGCCCAGCCGGGTTCACACATGCCATCTGCAGAGCTGTAACCCTGTGGGCACCCGGGTCCGTACACTGATGTGCTTGGGAACTTGTAAGTGTTCTGTATCCGCATGAAGAGAGGAAAGTTTTGTGTGCAAGTGGAAGAGAGGAGGGAGAGCCCGGGACAACCTGGCAGCTGTCCTCCCTTACCTGCTCGCCAAACCCCACCCCACCCAGACTAGATTTGAGCCCCAGGAAGAGGTCTTAGGTAAAGCATGAGGTAGTGATGCTCAAGGACTGGGCCAGGGTCGGGGGAAAGAAGGGTCCTTACACAGAAAACAGCTTTCTAATCACCACACATGCATGATATCACCTAATTTTCACTACAGTCCTATGAAGTAGGACTGGGTACTATGGGTACTATTATTACCCATACTCTACAGATATGGAAGCTGAGCCACAAAGAGGGTAAGCAGTCCCCTCCAAAGACACACAGTAAGAGGTGGAGCCAACATTCTAAGAGAGATGGTTAAGTGTTAACCACTCATCAATACTGCCTCAGTTTCGCAGGCAGATGCTTCTGGAGCCTGAGTGACATAGAAGTAGCCCAGCCCATTGTAAGCCATTCTTCCCAGCAACCCAGTAGGCTGCTTGGCCCCCTTCGCACCTAGGAGGTAAACAGCCCTCAGGGTGTGGAGTGGAGCAGGATCTCACAGAGACCTCGGGGAAGGTTCTGCAGTGGCTCCTGGACCAGGAGTGTGCAGCAGACAGGGCCAGCAGGCTTGCTTCTAGCAGGAAGGTGCCCACACCCAGACACACCCATACACACACCCACAATGGCTTAGACAGGCCCAGCAGCTCCCTGGGAGTGCCCTGGAGACATAGGTGTTAGTATCGAAGAGACTCACTCGCACGCCAAGCTTTGAAGGAACGGCCATAAAGAGGAGAAAGAAAGCTCACAATATTCTGCCTTGATGCCCAGATGTCACCCAGTCCTGTCCTTTCCTGGGCTAATGCCAATACCCTCAATACCTCAAATTATGGGCATTAAATGGAGGGAGTTAAGCTGTTATGAACCAAGCTAACTACTCTGTCTCAAAAACCTAATCAGAATAACCCCCAACCTCACTGAGCCCCAGTGACTCATAAATACTCCTTGGGCTCCCTGGCTAGAGTAGGGAAGCTGGGCATTTAGTGGAATGGGAGATGTAAAGTGTGAAATGGTAGGCTGCAGGTACTATTAAAAAAACAAGGAGAAGCCGCCTGAGCACTATTGCCCTCCTGCAGCCTGGGTTCCCACCAGGTGTGTCCATGGCAGATTAGAGAGTCTGTTTTGGCAGAGGGAGCTGGCCGGAGGTGTCACCAGAGGGAGAGAGCTTAGCTCTGCCCTTCCCTGGGGAGCCAGGTGACGAAGCTGTCTGAATCTTGCTTCAATTAGGAGAGATGAGCTCCCCAGCTGCGGTCTTCTTTGTGTCCGCAAAGAAAACCAGCGCATTGTCATTCCTGTGTCATCCTACAAGTTGCTGAGCCTTGAAAGCTCCAACAGAGGCGGCTGCTGGAACGTTGCTGCGGGGGCAGCGCCACATTTAATTGCTTCACACGTGAATGCCTGTTTATGGGGCCTTCCCGGGTATTTAACACCGCAGCCGCTGATGGGCTTTCGCTGTCGGAACGCATGCCCCGGCCCTCTGCGCGCGGTTTTAGTACTGATGAGGGAAGATGCCCTCGCATGTGGTAAACTGTATCTGGCCTTTCCAGCCCAGTGGTCATTAATGTTTGCTCTCATCCAGTGGGCAGATTCAAAGAAATACAGCTCTCATTAGCTCCTGCTCAATGAAGAAAAATGCTCATCTGCCCCCACGACTCGAGTGCTGCTACCAAGCTGGGGCCGTCTGAGTTACACAGCTGGAAAGGCTGGGGCGGTCCTCCAAGCCATCCCCGACGCGTCAGCCCTCAGCCCCAGCAACGTCCAGACTGCTGATGCCCTCCAGCCCTGCCACCCACTCACGCCACACCCACCTTCTAGCGAACAGCAGTGACAACAGCTGACTTTGCTGTCTGGGCACGGTCCTAAACAATGCACATGGTTGGCTCCGCTAGGTGTGGTTGCAAATCTATGGCCCCCAGGGTCACAAGGAGTCTCTGGAGCACAGTTCAAGTTCTACTCCCGACACCTATGAGCTGTGTGAACATGGGCAAGTCACAAAGAGGAGATCTTTATTTTTGTACTTGAACCAGATCCAAATAGTAATAAGGTGAATCTCTGGGGTCAGTGTCTCCATGGGCAAGTTGCCCTCACTTTGTTCCCTTCCCTCAGACAGCAGCCAGGCAGCAGACTTCCGATACTGGTGACTGGCCACCAGGGCTGTTAGGGAAACAGAGAGAATGGATCCACCAAAATCCATCACCATCCTTGAAAATAACGCCATGGGATGCAGGTTTTCATATCTATAAGTTGGAGCTAAAAATAACCAGTAGTAGGTGTGTTAACTCACACGGCCTCTACGAAGCACAATCGCTGCCATGTCAAAATTTCAAATGCACATACCCTTTGACCTAGCAATTCTACTTCTAGGAATTATCCTAAAGAATGGGAGGAAAGTGTGTGCACAAGAGTATTTACGTCTACATTGTCTTACGAGCATAAGCCTGGAAACAATCTACCTGGGGACCGACTAGATAAATTATCATATATTTGTACAATGGAATATTATGTAGCCATAAAAAAGAAGCTTTAACTAAATTCAAGTGAAACAATCTAAAACAGGTTTTCTTAAGTGAAAAGCAGCAAAGTGTTATCATTGGCATGTTTTTTACAAGGTATTTATACTCACTTGCTTCCATACCATAGAATATCTCTGAAACAGGATCATCAATCAGATAATAATTGCTGCCTCTGGGGAGGAACTTAAGGTGGCCTGAAGTCAGGAGTGAGAGGGATACTGGCCTTTTACTCTATACCCTTTTGAATCTTTTGAATTTGTGCCACAGGAATGAATTACATATTCAATAAATAAATAATATATAATTATAAGTTTTAAAATATTGATGTTTAAACAGAGAAAAAGCTCATGTTTTAAAAAAGGGAGAGAGAGAGAGAAAAAAGAACCAATGGCAAATCATGGATCTGCAGAGAACAATGAAAAAGTAATAAGGTAAATGTGCAGAGAAAGAAACTGGCATTTCTAAGGAAGATGGCGAGACCAGGATGAGACCAATCACATTCCCTGGAGCCTCTGGCGGGAGCTCTGTCCCTCTGCTCAACACGTGGCAAATACTCCTGCACTTGTGGCTGCGGAAAAGGTCTCTCCATTGGGTGGCTTCCTAATTTCTGATGGGCAGTCCATTCAGGCACTGTGGGAGGACCTACATTTTCAGGCTTCTCTAAATATTGGTCTGTCCCCTAACTAGCCTCCCGCCAGGAAGTGTCTCCCCACCTGTGATAATTAATTTTATGTGTCAACTTTGTTAGACTATAGTGCCCAGACGTGTGGTCAAACACCAGTCTAGATGTTTCTGCAAAGGCAGTGTTTAGATGAGATTAACATTTAAATCTGTAGACTTTCAGTAAAGCTGATTTACCCTCCGTAAACGTGGGTGGCCTCATTCAGTCAGTTGAAAACCTTAAGAGAAAAAGACTGAGATCCTGTGAGGAAGAAGGAATTCTGCCCCTTCCCAATTCCCCGCCCCCCCCCACCACCCTCCACACTGCCTTGGGATTAGAGACTGCAACATCAACCCTTCCTAGTATCTCCAGCCTGCCGGCCTCTGTTCTGCAGATTTTAGACTTGCCAGCCCCACAATTGCAAACGCCAATTCCTTAAAATCAAGGGAGACAGAGAGAAATCCTATCGATTTTGTTTCTCCGGCAAATCCTGACTAATCCACCATTCCCAGGAATGGCTCCCACTACCACCTCCTACCACACACCAGCACTCATCACACTTGGTGTAGCCTATGCTGTTCTTGTATCTACCAGTGTGCCTATGTCCAGCCTAGCGAGGCTGTAAGGTCTTTGTGAGCCAGCACCACGTTTCCATCTTCGATGCCCATCTAACATTTGATGGAGAACCTGCAACAGGAACAAGTGCTCGGTAAAGATGCGTTGTTGAATGAAGCTGCACTTTTCATGACAATGGTCCTGATGCCAAATGCTTGGCTCATCTGTACAGCATTATCCAAATCAGCTCATCAATTGGGAAGAACATGAAGGATCAAGCTTAATGCTAAAACTTGATGCTGGGAAAAAAAAGAAAAGAAAAGAAAAGAAAAAAGGAAAGCAACTCTTATCAGTTGTTTTCAGTTCCCAGGATGCTTTATTTTATAGGCTGCTGCTTACACAGCCACCTGAAGACTGTCAAAGGCAGCTAATTGTTCAGAATTCATCGAGCAGGTCACAGTGGTCAAGTTCCCACAATGTAGGACATAGCCTACACTGTTTCAAAATTAAAACCAAGAATTATCTTTTGAAATAAGATATATTCAAATAGAAAAAATGTAAAGAAAAAAATCTGTGACTATCACCCTCCCTTATACTTCAAATATGTGCTGAATTTTATCGTCCATTTCAAAAGAAGAAATTGTGAACCTCAACTGCAAGATTAAAATACCATCTCTGAAAATCAGATTGACTCCTAGATAAGAAACTTCTATGACATCTTCCACAAAAGTTTTTTTTATTATTATTTGCCATGTTTTTTAAGGATTACAAGACGAATGAATCTTTGAAAAGTCAATCTGAATCCTTGGGTGAATAAAGAACCAATTGGTTTAGTTTTCTGATCAATAAGACAATTTTCAATGAGCACCCAACACCAACAATTCTGTCCCACAGGAAAACTGATTTATAAGCATGTCAAATGGAGATTTTATTTTACCCTGCCTTCAGCTGTCAACCAAGAACTTAGAAGCTCTCCCCAGGGAGCAAGGAGGCAAAATAGTATGAGGCCTTCAGAGGCCAGCCTTGAAAGCAGGAAACACTCAGATTTGACCTAGTCTTTTGAAATCAATACAACATGGCATAGAGAAAGGAAGCAGATGGCAGAGTATAGTTACATCAATATTTTACTTTATTATATAATTTGCATTAAATTCTGCTAAAGGACAAGTAGATTAAATTGACCATGAGAGATACAAAAAGAGTATGTGATGAATCATATCTCAAATGAATTTTAATCAACACTATAGGATTTACAGTAGAGGCTAATTTTTCTCTTAATTAAGGTATCTTATTTCTTTGTGTTCCATGTGATGTGGAAATGTACAGTAGGAGGCACAAAGAAGAAAAACATAACCTGTAGCCCCACCATCAAAATAAGCCACCATTAACATTTTAGCATATTTGATTATAATCGTTCCTCCACGCATTTTTTATCATTGTGAATCCTGCTTTTACCACGTACACTAGGGTAAAATAATTTTCTGTGTTATTTTAACTTCCTCTTCCTAATAGCAGTTCCTATTGCCATCGGTTTATGAGGTAAGTCTTTTCCAAGACCCCAGAGCTATTAATAATAAGCAATAGAGCTGGGTTCCAACCCTGATCTACCTACCTCCAAAGTCCATATTTTTTCCACTATGTAAAACTACCTTAAAAATAGTTACTCCTTTTGACCCAGTAAATCACCTTTTGGGAATCTATATGGAATATGAAATGTACAAGATGAGCTTGGGATGAGACAACTTGAGATTTAAAAAAGCAAGAAACTATCAAAGATTAAATAGGCCATGTCAAAAGGAAGCTAACTTGAAAAAGGTCCCACTAGCCAAAATGGCACAGTGTGACTATCAAAAAGAATAATAATCACACTCAAAATATTAAATATAAAAATCAATCAGTTCATAATGGCACTTTTTAAAAAACTTACTTATAAGAATACTAGCTCATTACTCTGAAAATGGTAAAAACATAGAAAGAATCAAGAATTTGTCCTGCCTTTCTTGTACAAACTATTTCAGGGCAGCCAGATAATTGAGGATAAACTCTTCTTTATAGAAGAATTATGGCTAAGTAATGCAGACAGAAGGCGGAATACAAAAATTGCTGTTTCAATCCCTAATAAAACACTGGATCTAGGCAATACTTGTCAGTGAATCCTAAAACGATATGTGAAATGTTCCTAGGAGACTTGCAGAGGATGGAGCATTCTGATATCACTTGGACTGATTATTGGCATTACTGAAAGCAGAGAAAACAGACATCATGACTCATGGTATGATTCCACAGGAAGCACACAGCATAAGAAATATTATGACCTAAAAAACATTTGAGTCTTAATCAAATCAAGGCTCAGTTCTAACTACCTGTTTATGAGAAAGTCAGAAAACACAGGAACAAGTTAAACCTTACAGAGAAACAATCATGTGAATCTAGAATATAGGACCTAAAAGATAAATAACCTCATTTCCCCAACAAATTCAATGGCATGAAAACAACTGAGGAGAGGGGAGGAGGCAAAGTGTAGACTAAAATAGTTAACAGATTTGACAGCCATGTCATATACGGGTTTTATTGCTTCTTATTATTTGAGTAGGTCAACTATAAAAACAACTTTGGCCGGGTGTGGTGGCTCATCCCTGTAATCCTAGCACTCTGGGAGGCTGAGATGGGAGGATCGCTAGAGCTCAGGAGTTTGAAATCAGCCTGAGCAACAGCGAGACCCCATCTCCACTAAAATGGAAAAAATTAGCCAGGCATGGTGGTGTGAGCCTATAATTCCAGCTACTTGGGAGGCTGAGGCAGGAGGATCACTTGAGCCCAGGAATTTGAGGTTGCAGTGAGCTAGGTTGATGCCATGGCACTCTAGCCTGGGCATCAGAGCGAGACTCTGTCTCAAAAAAACCTCCCCCCCAAAAAAAACAACTTTGAGACAATCTGAGAAGTTTGAATATGGACTATTAGAATATTTTAAATGTTATTATTTTGGGGTATGATAATACCTAGTAGTTATGTTTTTAAAGTCTTACTGCTTAAATGCATATAAAGTATTTATGAGGAAAATAATGATATCTGATATTTGCCTTACATAGGCGGTGGGAGGGGGAGAAAATGGAGGTGGGTAGATGAAACAAGAGTTGCAAAATGTTGATAATCTTTGAAGCTGCAAGATGGGTACCTGAAGATTCATGATACTATTCTCTCTACCTTTGTGTATGTTTGGAACATTCCTTAATAAAAAAAAAAAATTAACACTAAAAAATGATGTTTATGCAGACATTGGAACAAGTAGACATGAAAATCATACATGCCATGGACTGGAAAGACATGGAATAAATAACTGAAAAAAAATCTATGAGAAAAACCTATACCATAGGCTGATTTCTTATCCATGTTTGAAATGGAATCACTCAAATGTTAATATCTGATTCGTTTTGAAATTGATGATGAAAAGATTAATCACCTTCCACGTTGTTTTGGCACCTAACACTACCACCAATTTCAATAGAAGGAGCATCAAAACTATTAATCTAAGAAAGAAATTTAGTGAATTAAAAGGTCTCTGATATGTTCAATGAGCATGTCTCTCCCATGGCAAAGAAATAATTTAGAGAAGGAAAAAAGACATAAATTCTGCAAATCATTCTGTGATCCTCTTTAAAGAGGTTAAGGTGGTCATTTCGTTTTTCAGAAATCAGAGGCTGTGGATTACAAAATGATGCAAAATTAATTGTGAGTAAAGGGAAGCAAAGATCACTTATAATGACACTTCTTTTCCAGGGATACTGTCATGCAAACTAATAGCATTCAGGGGGTAAAAATAAGTCCATTCACCATCTGCCTACACACATTCCGTACAATGACAGATGGAGATCTAATTTTAAAAACATACACTACATTTAAAAAATGCTTCAGAAACACCTGTATAAACAATGGATTAGAATTTGATTAAAAAATAAACAATCGAAACTCCAAAAGCTCATTAAAGGAAAGATGCTATGTGGAGATGCCTACCCATAGAAACAAAGCCCTTTGTGTCTGGCAAAATGTTTTCCACTGAATATTTTAATTTTCAGCTTCTGAGGGAAACATTATTTACTCTTGATCACCAGTTTGTTTTTAACCACAGAATTACAACAATTAGGAAAATAAAGGGCATTTAGAAGATGCTTAAACCAGAGCACACACTTAGGTCGAGTTCCTGGGAGCCTGGCTCTGAGATGGAGGGTCACGTGCGTGTGGAAAGTTATTGGGGAATATTATCAGAAACATCACCTGTGCGGGGTGAGGGAAGCGGGATTGGGCACACGGAGACACAGAACTATGACCTGAGCAAGAGACCTGAGCAAATACTGCAGGGAGACCAGAGCAGAAAGGCCCTTCAGTTTTCCCAACTGAGGCAATGGGTCCAGGGCTTTGCATCCTCGCATAAACCCACCAATAAATGCCAATGGAAACGGGCATTGGACGAGGGAGCTCCCTTTGGCCAAGAGCCATTCCCAAGGGGGCCTCACTGAGGAGTCCCTTTGCAGGGGTCAGATGCCAACTCTTCTGACCGCTTGGGAAATGAACTCTTTGATCCAGAAGGGGAGATGTGGGAAGTATACCTCCCCATCCATTATGGCTCACCCCTGGAGCCTCCCAGGTCTAATTCCTTCACATAGAAAATTCGTTCCACTTAGAATCGCTCCATATGCTTCTGGGCGATCTCTTTATCATGATCTCCCTCTTCTGCTATCGCACCTAACAGCACTGCTGCTAGTCTGGGTGGCTTACTTGGTGAGGTGACTCCCATCCTTGAGAACCCTGAGCCCTGGGTTATTATGAGGGCACAGCTGTGGTGGCAAAGGGCCAAGTTCAAGCCATGGCTATTCACTTGCTCATTCATCATCAAGATCTGGCAAAGGAGTAGCAAAAGACAACTCAGTGAATCACCTGGGTGGCTATGGCTACAGTGGGCAGCAGCTGTAGCTTAAAATTGAATGGAATTCTTATTGTGTCCCTAGATAGGAGCATTCTCCCCTAGAGGACCAGGACACGAGAGACTAAATGTGCAAGGACAAGAAAGTGCCAATTCCTCAGGCAGCTCATTGGGAGTCCCGGTAAATGGAGCCAGGCCTACTTCCAATCCTGGTTTTCTGAGCCCATCAATTCCACCTAGTGGGAACAGGGCACTATATTATGGGCATTGATTTCATGCCAGCCCATCCTCACAAGGTATCATCTCCAAGCTGGTACCTTAGCTGTGCTTTCAAAAGTCTCTAGCTGACACATTGCTTCTGGGCAGCATGTATGTGATGAGACCAGTGGATCCTATGGTCATATGTCCATTGTTGTTCTCCCTTTGCTATAAAATGATATTATTCGTACAGGGGCACATTATGCAGGATCTCACGTCAGTTTTTTTTTTTTTTGGAGACAGAGTTGCCTGGGCTAGAGTGCCGTGGCATCAACCTAGCTCACAGAAACCTCAAATTCCTGAGCTCAAGCATCCTTCTGCCTCAGCCTCCCGGGTAGCTGGGACTACAGGCATGTGCCACCATGCCCGGCCAATTTTTTTCTATATATTTTTAGTTGTCCAGATAATTTCTTTCTATTTTTAGTAGAGACGGGTTCTCACTCTTGCTCAGGCTGGTTTTGAACTCCTGACCTTGAATGATCCTCCTGCCTCAGCCTCCCAGAGTGCTAGGATTACAGGTGTGAGCCACCGCGCCCAGCCCCACATCAGTTTATCAAATAATCTATAAGACCATGGATCGTTATGCTGCCTGAGTCCCTGTGGGCAGAAAAGGTAAAGCCAGTTCTGGAATATGTGTCAATTCCAATCAAAATAAATTACTACTACTTCCAGACTGAAAGGGCTCCAATGTAATCAAGTTGCTAGGAAGTAGCTGGTTGCTCTCTGGGGACAGTGTTTGGGGAGTTCAGTGTTTCTTTCTGTTGCTGGCAGGTTGGACATTTGGTAGTGGCAATAGATACATTAGATAATTTGTTGACTTTATGGTGAT
>CAUYRT010006074.1:0-11987 GCA_963574885.1 Lepilemur ruficaudatus | reverse complement strand
GGGCGAAACAACCCAAGTGCCCTTCAATTCATGAGTGGATTCTTAAAATTTGGTATATGTATACAATGGAAATATTACTCAATTATAAGAAATGACAGTGATCTAGCACCTCTTATATTTTCCTGGATTGAGCTTGAGCCCATTATCCGAAGTGAGGTATCACAAGATCAGAAGAATAGACTCCACTTGTACTCGCCATCGAATTGGTACTGACTGATTAACACTATGGTGCTCACATGGTAGTAATATTCTCTAGGGATTAGGGGCTTGGGGAGGTAAACTCACAACTAAAGGACATGGTGAGCATTGTAGAGGGGAAGGGCATGCCTCTAACCCCCGCTAGGGTGAGGCAAAGACATAAAATGCAACCAAAATGTTTGTACCCTCATAATACCCTGAAATTAAAAAAATCTTATATCCTAAAAGGTAGCAGAATACTAAATCTTCCTCTTGGACATGGGAACATGTGTAATCACGTTAGCAGTGATTTCTGCTCTCTCTCATGCTGTCTCATAATCCACTAAAAACAAGGCTTTAAATTCTTTTAACTTCTCGAATTCTTGAGCCAAAAAATTCAGAAAAGTCAACCTTTCTATTACAGCCTTTTTAAAAAAATGCAACCTGACATCTGCCATGAAAACTGACATCTTTTGCTTTTGCTCCTAGGCTATTTTGGAAATCCACATAGAAATATACAGATGCCGTGTTCACTACTCAATATAGCAAAAGAGAGGTCTCGCCCAGTGCTGTCAGCCAGATTCCTCATTCGTAACCTGTTCACTGAGGACGTCCTGGCCAAAAGTAACGTCTATGGCAATCGGGGGCGTGGCGTGAGTGCCCTTAACCCCAATAAGATCAGCGCGCTCCGAGGTTTGTTATGTGTACAGTATGTCAGAATAAATAAAAGCCAATTGTATTGGAGAAGAAGGGCAGAAAGAAAAATCCATTCAGTGCGTGTATGTTCTCAGGAGCGATGGAGCTCATATTAAGTCCCTCGTTAGGATCTAACAAGAAACAGGTTCATGAATTGCATTTCTCTTTGTATTTGCGTGCTTAGGGCTAATTGCTCTGTCTCGAATGGCTTTACTAGAACAGGAAAGGTATTATTGATGGGGGCTCCCTGCTCTGGACTGCCAGGGGTATGGGGACTCAAACACCTTCATTGATAGGATCAAGGTGGAAGCTGCAGGGCTTCATCAGTTCGCAGAAGTATCAACAATAGCAGAGGAGGTTAATATGCTAAGTTTTTCTTGTGTCATTAGCATAGTATAGTCTCTATGACATATGTAAATGAAGCAATAAAGCTTCCAAAAACAATTCCGTGAAATCTTAAATTTTGACAAAGCAGGAAACAGAATATTTCCTTGTGTCACTGGTGCCCAGCAAAGATGTAGCCCTGAACCTCAACCTATCTCAGTTGGCTCTTCCTTGGTTCCTACCTTCATATCACACATTTTCAAATCCAATAAATTCAAACAGCACTGGTGTTTCAGGCTGAACTAAAGAAATGTGGCTTATAGCTCCTTTTGTAAGCATTTGCTAGTATCTAACCCAATTGTTTTCAATTTTTTTTTTTTTGCTGCAACCCATAATAAGAAATACATTTTACATTGTGGCACAGTACATGACGCTGTGTATGTGTGTGTGATTTTTAAAAAACAAAAGCAAAAGTTTCACAAACAGGATTTACTGTATGAGTGTGGCATGTCAATGTTTTCTGCTCTATTACATTTCTTTTTTAAGGTTTGCAACCGCTGATTTCGTGACCTAGTAACTGATCACAACTTGCAATTTGAACATCACTGAGCTAACCCATAAGGCAAAAAATCCCAAACTCAATTTCTCATATGGTAAAAACAGTTTATAGCCGATTCTGAAATGCACATGTTTATAGAAGAAATAGCATCTTTCTAATTAAAAATGTTTTTAATGTGAGGAAAAATGTGACTTTTATAGTTCTTTAATATGTGGAATAGATTAATTGCTTCAAAGTTGATGAAAAATATTTTCTTAAGTATTTTATCTTGTTTTATCTCTTACTGAATTATATTAAAGTCAGGAAGCTGTCTTTGCAGTAAAAAATATTCAGCATGCATTTGACATACTATTCACATAGAGCAGATTTTAACAAATTTCCCATAAGACTCAACGTTCCATTGCTTTGTAAAAGGGCGGTCGTGTAAGTTAGTTCAGCAGCAAGAAAACAGTAGAGTCATTGTTGTCCTGAGGGGCAGAGTCAGGCCCAAGGAGTAGAAGCTGACAAGGAAGCATATTTCACTTTAATATTAGGATAAAATGAAGTTGGAGAATGAAAAGAGTCAGAGAGCAAAGGCTGGGTGACCAGCAAAGAGAGGAGAGGGAAGACCCTGCACTTGTGGGAGGACTGAGCTTATGGCCTCCAATATCATTTCTATAATAATATTATTGCATTTTAAACGAGTTCAGACATACAGAAATGTATGGAAAAGAATATAATAATATAATAAGCACCTGTCTGCCCATCGCTGATATAAACTTTTTGCCTTTTGTGCTCCAGGTTTTTTATTTAAAAAAATAATAAAACATTACTGCTATAATTAATATTCCCAGGCCATCATCCCTTTCCCCTCTTCTGCTCCCCAGAAGTAATCACTCCAAGTCCTGGAGTTGGCATATCATTCCCATGTGTGATTTATACTTTTGCTACCTATGTTAATAGACCCATAAATAATATATAATAGTCTTTAGTTGTTTTCATGTACATAAATGGGAATGTATAGTACATATCCTTTTGCACATTTTTTATCACTCACCATTATGTTTTTGAGACTTGTTCACACATTTGAACTGCTGATTGGTATCCCATCAAATGAATAAACCAATTTATTCTTCTATTCTAATATCATTTCTCCTAAGATTTTGTTACTTGGGAGAGTTCAGTATCACTTACGGAGTATAATTTATATGGAGGAAGTTAGTAGGCTGCAGATTTGCAATCAGTGAACAACTCTCACTCCTTAAACCCCCTGTGCATGTCTTCGTATTACAGAACTGTAAAATCTTAGCAATAGGAAGTGCTTTACATCTAATACAGTGTTCCACATCTAATACAATGTTCCACCCAGAGCAGGAATTCCATCTCAGCTTTGACATGGAGTCGCCTCCCCTGGGCTTGAACGCTTCCATTGGTGAGGCTGCCTCTGTCTCAGTAAGGCAGTCCACTGCGTTTTCAGAGAGCTCCAATTCATGGAAAAGTCATTCCTCCTAGTGACTCAAAATGTACCTCCCTGTAAGTCATACACATCTGTCCTGGCCTTCAAGTAGTTAATGACAGCTATTACTTCCTGCTGGGCCTTTAGGAGATAATAACACCCCCTTTCCCTCCCTTTTAAGTTCAGAACCAAGTGAGAGACAGCCACTCAAATCGGGCAAGTGGAGATAAAAATAGCAGCTTTTTTCTTGAACCATACATGCTCAGTTCCTCCGAACTTTCCAATGTAAAGATCTCTCTCCATGGAAGTGCAAGGGTTGAAAGCAAATGTTCCACCCAACTTTTTCCCTCGTAAGCCTGACACTTTCACAGTTAAAATCGCCATTTCCTTCCATAATTCCTCACATAAATATCCTGATCCTTCATGATCTAACGACTACCTTCAGATGATACAATAGTATTGTTGCCTATTATTTAGGCCGTTAATGCAGCCTAAAATGGCACTTGCCATTTTAAAATTTATGGTCAACTAAGACCCCTAGATCTTTTTTTCTATATACTGACACTTATCCAGTACTTACATTATTAGTATTCAGGCTGTTACCATTTATAC
Organism: Lepilemur ruficaudatus; assembly: GCA_963574885.1. Taxonomy (NCBI): domain Eukaryota; kingdom Metazoa; phylum Chordata; class Mammalia; order Primates; family Lepilemuridae; genus Lepilemur; species Lepilemur ruficaudatus. The sequence continues at coordinate 8,184 of CAUYRT010006074.1, read as the reverse complement.
TGTTAGTATTTTTTTAATGTAAGTGTAGGAAAAATATGAATATAAAAATATCTATTCCTCCTGCATTTTATCCTGTTAGTGTATGTCAGCATTCCCCAAATTGTGTTTTTCAAAGACAGTTGGGTGTTAATAGGTGTTTCATGAATGAAGTACCTCTTAGTCAAAGGTTTAGGAAAGACCTTAAGCCTCAGTCAATAGGAAGTTTTCAGGGTTTCACTTGACTCTTAGATTTTTTTTTTTTCAAGAAGCAGGGTCTTGCTCTGTCACCCAGGCTGAAGTGCAGTGGCATGGTTGTAACAGCCTCCCTAGTAGCTAGGACTACAGGTGCACACCACCATGCCCAGCTAATTTTAATTAATTTATTTAATTTTCTGTAGAGAAGGGGTCTTGTTATATTGCCCAGGCTGGTCTCAAACTCCTGGCCTCAAGTGATCCTTCCACCTCAGCCTCCCAAAATGCTGGGATTATAGGTGTGAGCCACCGACTCTGAGCCTGGCTGACTCTGAGTTTTAAAACATGTTTTGAAAGACTTTAACTATCAAGCCCACCCGGATCTCCCCAGTCCTGACCCCTGATCCTCTGTTGTCTTAAGCACTGCCACCTCCTTCATTTATGGGCCCCACCAACATGGCTGCATCTGGAACCTTTGAATCCGTGAAAGGAGGTTCTGTGTGTCTTTACTGTGGGATTTTTCAGAGCACTGAATATGCTTATTTGCCATGTAAATCCCCAAGAGGGGAATAACTTGTGCAACTGGAACCTTTTCCCCCAGGAAACTTCTTTTATGACTAGGATTCCAGAGAACACACTTTGGGAAATGCCAACTAATTTAGGCTCTTTGTTGCTACCTGTTGAAAGCTTTGCCAGTGCTGTATTTGTCTTCCAGTGTGTTTATTATCCCTCCCAGCTTTGCTGTCATGGGCAGACGGCACAAGCATTCTTTCCATAACTTATTTTTGGTTCATAAAAGCATTTGGCAGGGTAGAGCTGGATACTGAATCCAGTGACATACCACAAAAGCCTCTTTCCAGGCTACTCCTGATCTATTAATTAGTCCTTTGGCTATGAAAGCCTTTTAACCTTGACACATGCCTTGTTAAAAAATTTGGATATCTGCTGTATTTATGGCATTGTCCTGATTTATTGGCCTATTAACCCTATTGAAAAACTAATGAAATTAATGTAGCCAATTAATGCTGACCTGTAGGGATCACCAGATCCTTTTCTAAGGCACTGAGGCTCAATGGCACTTAGGCAATTACCTAACAAAGTATCTAAGAGTAACACTGCTCTTCTAATGAGCACCTCTCTTCCCCACCTCTTCCTTTGTCTGTCCTCTCACTTTCTGGTAAGAGTGCTCCTTGAATTCTGTTACTCTGTCACCTTCCCTTATAGGGAAGTCTTTCTTTGACTGCAAGATCTAAAGACCCTGATTCCTCTTGTCAGAGATAAATCTAGCAGTACTAAAAAAGTCAGCAGTTACAGCTTCTTGCCTCTCCAAGGTTTGAAGACACTGTTGCCTCATGCGCATTACAGAGGCTTAGCATGTCTCTATTTGAAATCATGAGTGACATGCTAGATGCATTTTTGATACATTTAAGAATAAGAAAAGTTGACCTTGGATCCTCAAGGCAGTAGAGGGTTTCTATCCTGGTATGTAGCAAGATCATGGGAGATTGTTGCTTCACTGTGATTTAAGAATGGTGCTGTTTCATATAATTATCCTTTTAGATTAGAAGATTTGTTCAGCTAAATTAATAATGATTATAGTCCATGTGTCCTATTTAGTTAAAGTCTTAATGACCCTTTCACAGACACAGCAGTAGAATTAAGGTTGAATAGATTCATTTCTCTGAGAAGTGATTTCCAAGTAACTGTTGTTTTGGGACTTGACCACCAGAGTTTCTCCAAGGCGCCTACCCGACTTGTGATCTATCGGAAACCGGGCGTGACTGGAAGTTGTGTGTGAAAGCGATCAACAGCTGCATCCGTAGCCTCAGACATAAGCTCAGGAAGTCCACAGCCAGAGCCAACAGGCTTTCAGCAGCGACCCCTGCGGCAGAGCCAAAGCCAGAAGATACTGCCTCAGCTAACTGAAGAACCTGAATGTCAACCATCTAACTGCTTTAAGTTGTTACATCATTTTGTATGTTTCTCAAGTTATAATTCCAAAATTAGCCTTTTGTAGTGGCAAAGTAGTTTTGCACTCACACCTGAAAAAACAGGCAAAGCTGTTTTTCTGCCTGTTAGGGAGGGACTTGCACTAGGAAGACATGTGATGCTTTATTTCTGGAATGCAGGGGTGGCCAGTATTTTGATGAGAACCTCTGATGGAGGGAACAGGAGGGAATGCTTCATGGTGGTCATTGCTGCTGAATGGAGAGTAAGAAGAGCAGCACACTTAGCACTTAATGACAGATAAAATCTGATTGTCACTGAGTTGTAATGTAGAGAACTGTAGTTAGAAAAAGCATAACGCCAGGTGTAGAAATGTGCACACAGTAGACACGGTATTCTCCAGGTGAACAGTAACTATAGAGCTTAGGTTTTAAACTCTGCTGATTCAGAAGCAAGGTTTGGTTTACATACAATCAGAACACCCACAGTGGCTTTCTTATCTATCCACCATAATACTAGGACTGATGTCACATTTTTTGACCCAAGCTTTCCAGAGACGAGATCTATGTTCTCTGGATTTATTACTGATGAGAATGGCATTCTTTGAGTTAATTCCTGATAACATTTCATCACAGAAGTTTGCTCAGGGTGAACCGAGAAAATCGTATCAGGAGACTTTTTGGTTCCATCTTTATAATTTAAATTTAAGAATATGGCACTATGAATAATAAGAATCTGACCAAATTCAGACACTAACATCATTTTTGGTTTTTGAAATGTCTGTGTGAAGGTTTTAATATGTTTGCCGTATTTTTCTGATAGAGTCTACTAGTTGAAATGATTGTACTAGTTGAAATGCATACAAATTTGAATCTTCCATGAAAAAAATTGATCAGAAATTCATTTAGGAAAAGTGGTCTTAAAGGATATTGGTGGGATTATTAGAGAATTTAAAAATAATCCCATTTTGCTCCCACATAGGATTTTATGTTTAACTGACACACTTTGTTTTAAAGGCAGTTCTTGAATGTTTTAGCCATAGGAAATACTGTATAATTTCATTGTTTGATCATTTGTGTTTAAGAAACATTTTGTCACTTTTGGTGCCATCTTTCCACTTCCAACCTCTCAAACAGTCCTCAGTTACATTTATTTTATAGCATTCTTAGTTATTCAAGAAGCAAATTTTTTCCTGGTAAGAGTTCAACCTTTACTTATGGCCATTTGCTCGTGACCCATGTCTTTGTTTTAGATAACTGACATTAATTCAAGTTTTTTATAAGGTAGAGAAACAAATTCGATAGAAAGTAATGAGTCAGTCAAATAGTATCAATTTTTGAAAATTGACAGTTCTTTTTATTTTTGTGATTTGCGAGATAGTTTAAGATATTTTCGTGTGACCAATTCATAGAATAGATATATATTTTCGTATGATATATTTTTTTGAAAATTCAACTTTTAGATTATTTTAGTGAAATATAGTTTTATTTTTAAGACTATTCTTTAAATAAATAATTTGCTGTAGTAGATGCCTTTAGCTTAATAAAACCATAGTATTTCTACATACATCTTATATGTTAGGCTATGCCTACAGAGGTCTTAAAAAGTAGATAATTCAAGAACATCTTTCATAAAAAATCTTCCATAGAGGGCAAAGTATTTTGACTACAGCTATTCAGAGTGATTCATCTAAGATAGTCTTTGGCTTCTTCGCCATTCAGTTTCACAAATAATTTTAGAAACTCCTGGCAATAGAGCTAATACAGAAAAGTAACCCACATTTTAAATATCGATCAAGATATCACATTGTACCCCATAAACATACAATTATTATTTGTCAATTCAAAATAAAATTTAAAAAAGAAAAGTAAAATTATATCCTAGGCAAGAGTAAATTTCAAATGGTATATGCAGATTCATGGTATCTGAAATATTCCCTGGACTAGAAACAAAATCACAAAAACAAAACTTTATATTTACAAAAATGTTTCAAGACTTATGTGGCCAACTTATAGTGGTTGCTTACGTAAGTAATTGAGAGCAGCCCTGTCCCATAGAACTTCCACAATGATAGAAAATGAAATAAACCTAAAGAATTAAAAGAAAATACATTTGCATTGTCCAGTGTGGTAATCACTGGGCACATGTGGCTATTGAGTATTTGAGATGTGACTAATTAGACAGAGGAAACATATTTAAAATTCTATGTCATTTTAGCTACTGAAAATTTAAAATTAAATAGCCACAAAGGGGTAGTGGCTACTGTGTTGGATGGCACAGTTCAAAATGCCCTTTACTTAAAAAAAAATGTTTAAAATATTTCCCATGGCTTGAATTATAATAATACACACACAACTTCTTGACAATCACATTTTATTGAGTAAAATAAATTTTGTTGTATTTTACTTTAAGCTAAATTGGACCTCTATTATTTTCAAAATTTTACAAGGTAATTCTGCTGTTGTATTAGTGCCAGGCTAAACATTTTTTCAATGTTAAACATTTTAAATGCTTGTTCATAAGACTGTTTTTTGATAAATAAATTTACCTTTAACATTTTGTTTTCCAAATACAATCAATAAACATTTAAAATGCTTTTACTGCAGATGCTCATGCTGTTTTTTTAATGAACTCATTTTACAGAAATTTTACTAATGTTATCTAGTGCTTTATGTTTCAGTCAGTTTAATAAATGTAACACAGTTAGAATTTTTACTCTCTTCCTTGATATGCAAAACAGAATAGTTTTACCCAGTAACAATAATTTACCATGGTGGTTATCCTTGTAAGGCTATTGAAAACTTTAGCAGTGCTTTGTCCTTCCCAGGTAAACTATAAGTGTTATTAAAGCATGTCATTTTATGGTTTAATACTTACTTAAATATAGGGTAGTATTTAATTTAATTTAATTTAATTTTTTTTGACACAGAGTCTCACTCTGTTGCCCGGGCTAGAGTGCCGTGGGTGGCATCAGCCTAGCTCACAGCAACCTCAAACTTTTGGGCTCAAGCAATCCTTCTGCCTCAGCCTCCCGAGTAGCTGGGACTACAGGCACGCGCCACCATGCCCGGCTAATTTTTTCTGTTTTTTTTTTTTTTTTTTTTTTTTGTAGAGATGAGGTCTCCCTCTTGCTCAGGCTGGTCTCTAACTTCTGACCTGAAGGGATCCTTCCCTATCTTGGCCTCCCAGAGTGCTAGGACAGGCATGAGCCACTGTGCCCAGCTGGTAGTATTTAATTTTGGCCAACAAGGCTAATATTTTCACTTCTGGTTTTCAGTTTTCCTTATATCCCAAATCTGCATCTAGCAGAATAACTTCTCTGTGGTGATTTAATCATACGCACTCTTCTGTTAGAATAAAGAGCTTGTCACACCTTCCTTTCACCCTAACATATTTTAACTCACCATATATTAAATTCGCAATGACCTTTTTCACCATGCTAAAAAAATCTGGTCATCTACTTTGAGACAGAATAGTCGGTGATCTCAAATAATTAGTAAAATCCAGATTGTTGCAAAAGGTATTAATCTTTTTTTATGGCTGAATAGTACTCAATGGTATATATACACCACATTTTATTAATCCACTCATGAATTGATGAGCACTTGGGTTGACTCCACATCAAGCATTACAAAAGTGATCTGTGTAACTTAAAACATTTGTACTCCCTTAATATTTTGAAATAAATTAGCAAAATCAGTTGGGAAGATTGATGAGTGACAGGTATGAATCTCAGTCCACAAACAGGTGGACAAGAAATATAAATATTTTTCTATAACAATTTCTATTTCTAGCCTCCATGTGTTGGGAATAGAAACTTTATCTTTTTAGTTGTTCAAGGCTTTTGAGTTTCCTTGTAAGACAAGGAAATAACCCAGGACGTGGACAGGGGTATGTTTAGGAGAATGCCAATGGCAGTGTTTCGTCCTTTCTTCCAGACTTGCTTCTAAGTTTTAGGGGTCTTCTATAGTGCCAAGTCAGGGAGAGGGCATCAGAATCAGGTTCTTGCCATTTTCCTTAGCCATCAGCAGCTGAGATGTACCTTGTCCCAGCTGGTCCTCAGTCAGTGGCCCATTGCCATTTTTATTCCTGTCCTCAAAATCCATTCAGATCAAGCAGCTCCTGTCTCTGCTGCCCCCAGCACCCCCCCCCAAGCTCAGGGCAATCATTTTGCTGTGGCCTCATAATTTTGCATCACAGGAAATGTTTTGTCCAGTTCTCCATACACATCCAAGCAGGACTGGCTACATAAGTTGCAGGCCCAATGCAAAATGATGAATTCACTCTTGATACTACTTAGATAGCTCAGTCTTTTATTTTTCAACTTTATTTGGGGCTAATTTTGTACTTAAGAGCTGCAAAAATAGCACAGAGAGTTCTTGTATACCTTTCGCTCAGCCTCCCCTGATGTGAACAGTTTTCATAACCATGGTACAATGATTAGAACCCAGAAATTAACATCAGCACAATACTGTTAATTCCAGACTGTCTTCGTATTTCACCAGGTTTTCCACTAAAGTTCTTTTGGCTTCCAGGTCAAAAGATCCTACCTGGCATTTACTTGTTACATCTCCTTAGTTTCCTCCAATTTGTGACAGCTCCTCCGTCTTTCTTTGTTTGTCCTGACCTTGACACTTTTGAAGGGTACTGGTCAGTTGCTTTGTAGAATGTCCCTCCGTTTGGGTTTGGCTGATGCTTTCTCCCGATTAGATTGAGTGTATGCATTTCTTGGGAAGCAACCCAGAAGGTGATGTGCTATTCTCAGTATTGTGGCCTTTTGAATTTTGCAATAAAATAGTTATAAAAACAGTTCAGTAGTTTGCCCCAAATCATCTAGTCCTAGCACCAAAGCCAGGACTAGACCTCAAATCTCACTTTTATGGTAGGATTGTTACCACTGACCCATAAATCCTTTCATGTGTGTTTCAATACTACTAAGTCATTCAGTAGTTGCCTTCTAGGATTGTCACTGCCAATCCCTTGTTTGGCCTCAGCACAATGACATGGGGACAAGGGAGGCTGGGCTGTGGAAAGAAATTCTGGAAGAAAAATACTGCGAAGTTTAGTGCTCGCTCAGTATCCCTGCTGCTTCATGAATGGCGATGATGATGGTCACCACTTATTAAGCCCCAGCTGTGTGCCAGCCACCATGCTTTCTATGTGGGCCTGACACTCCGGCCTCAACTCATCATCACCGCCTCCCCCTTCTAGAATCTCCACTTCGCAGAAGAGAAATTGAGAAGAATGTTTCCCAAAACCCCTGTCTCAGTATGGTTCCAGTTTAGATTTTATCAGTGAGAATACCTTGCACAAAATTTGAAGGCAGAAGAGAAAGAGAAGTCATTATTCTCCACAGCCAGACACGTGAGATTTATAGAAGCTTCCTGAGGAATTCAGGAGAAACGTGCTTCACAGCTACAGACAGAGGTAGGGCTAGGGTGAGAGGATTTTCAGAGATTCTTGAGAACTTCCCAGTAATTTTTTGAGAATTTCCCTCCTTGGTGCTTCAAGCTGAGATCTCCAGTGTCTGCTCCCTTTATCTTTGGTGACTTTGTCTTTGACTTTGTCTTTCCTACCTCTTTTGATAGTCCTGAAAACCGCTACTGCCTATGCTAAAACCTTTTGTACCTGGAGCACATAGCATGGCTTCTGTTTTTCTAACTGACCCCTGATGTAGTATAACACGTCAATGCATTTGATCCTCTCACCATCCCAGGAGTAGGTGTCATTTGAAACGGGGGCACGCACAAGCGGATTGTGCCTGTACCTGCCAATGAGCAGTTTGGTGAAAATTTCAGGTATTTCTTAGCCATAAAGCTGAACATCTTTGTTATCAGAATGTGTGTTGTTCTGTGAAAAGAATGAAGATCAAATTTTAATTTATTCTTTTCTTTTATCTTTAAGGTTGTATGTTTCCAGGAATCTGTCCATTTCCTCCTCGTTATGTAGTTTTTGAGCATATAGATTTTTATAGTAATCAAAGATAATGTTTTGTATTTCTGTGGTGTCTGTTGTGACCTCCCCTTATCTTTCAAATATAAAAGGCTGTTTCCATATGAAAGCACT
>CAUYRT010006071.1:0-34704 GCA_963574885.1 Lepilemur ruficaudatus | reverse complement strand
TTTATTATACTTCTGTTAATTGATGACTACCTCTTAGAACTTAGAAGCTAGCCCCTAAAAGACTTTGTACCTGTTTGTTCATCTAGATAGATTAAGACTTGATAGTAGCCCCTTGAGAGGACTTTTGACCCTAGCCCACTAACTGTGTAATCCTGTTCCCCTGGCCACTGCATTTTTTGATATGCAAATGTGTAACCCCTATAACTAGTAATTGAGACCTGTGATTATAAAAACCTGTGTGAATCTAACCATGTTGCTAGATCATGCACGGAGACGATGATCTAGTCGCCTGAGTCCCCCGCTGTGATTATTCTGATCTCTTTATATAAAACTATAAACTATACCTTAGTCTCTGTGTATTCTTTTATTTCTCTCTACTTCCTATCATTTTTCTTATCCTCTGTGGCGACCCCTATCTTAGGGACTTGGCTCCACAGGGAGGAGTAGCTGACCTCCTCGTGGGCCTGCCGCACCCGCGTCCCCTTCTCCCTTTGCCCTTCCCTTTTTTCCCCGCATACCCCCTGTCCCCTTCCCCCATCTGGGCAAATTTCAGAAACTGGAGGCAAATATCAAAGGCAAATGGACCTCAAAATTCTTTTGATAATTCCAGAATCCTTGGGAACACTATAGCATTAGCCTTCCATCACCAATAAATCAGAGAGATTATAATCGGTGCTGGAACGATGGTGGTTAAAAAGTCTAAGTTAGTCCTAATTATCTGTGCATGCTTAACAGAAATGCAAAACAGAAAAGGGAGTATGAATGAAGGGATGTTACCAAGGTTTATCATTCCCTCTTCCTCTGAGTATTTCATATTGAATGAGTGTATAATCATGTTCCATAAATTCTATAATCCTGAAAACATTACAGAAAATACTGGATGAAAGCAAGAACAAGATTAGTAGCTTTGGACAATTTACTGTCATGAGCATGTAGGCATAGGTTGATTTACTCCAATTTCAAGAAAAATCTGAAACCTACATTCTCTCATTGATAGATTAAATAAACCTTTGATTCTGCTGCCTTCTTTGTTATTTAACCAATTAACTACCCAGAGTGAGTAGTAAACTACCATATCTCATCTACCCTTCTACCACATTTCCTGAAAAAATCCTTCTGATTATTTTCTATAACTTCCCTTGCAGAGGTTCTAGAGTATGGTAGATATACTACCTCAATTAAGCTCTGTGAAAACCACAGTCCTTGGGTGAGCCTCTGTGGACAAACCTCACTGAAGTGTCTGATCGCTCAAACTTTGACCCCTGTACATCTTATTATGACCTCTCTAGGCTGGCTTTATTTAGGTACCCAGAAATATCATTAATGTAAAACGTCAAAACTAAATCAACTTTTCCTTCTACCATAACAAATGTCCCTTTCAATGTTAATAGAGTCACCATATTCCTGGGTTCGTCGGCTGACAACATTTAAATATTCTGATTTGTTCTTTGCTCCCAATGGCTAATATTCAACTTTCGCTAATTCCTTTTTTCTAGTAGTTTTTAATAAACCCACTGTTTTCAATCTTCATTATCATGATCACCATTATGACCACCCCTTTATTGTGGGCCTACACTATTCTGAAAGCCTCTTCTCTGATTTCCCCATCATTCTGAACTGTCCTTTTGTACTGAGATCATTAGGTCTCTTACCACATCAAATGCTCTGGCCTAATATGCAGAACCATCTATAATTTTTCAACCCATTTCTTCCTCATTGTCTTCCAAGGCCGCTGACTCATAGAGTTTCTACTTGTTTTCACTCAGGTTTATGTTATGCTCTCTAACTGAAATGCCTGTAGCTTTCTCTCCTGCAAACGTCTGGCTCCTTCCCTGATTGCTATTAGTAATTTCTCCCTATTCAACATCTCCTTTCAGCACTTTCACAGTTTGGATTATATTAACAGGCATTTGCTCTGTAAATGTCTTTCAATTCTACATGTGCAGGGTCTGCTTCCTCTAGTATGTTTGTGATTTATCTCTTCAAAATTTTTTAATGTTTCTAGAAGTTTATTAGTCTTTCAACTTATTAGCTTGTTAATTTTTAAAATTTTTATCATTTAGATTTAAAATTTTTTAACTGTGGTAAAACATACATAAAATTTACCATCCTAACCATTTATAAATAAACAGATCAGCAGTATTAAGTACATTCAGCTTGCTGTGCAACCAATATCCAGAACTCTCTTCATCTTGCAAAACTGAAACTGTACCTATTAAACAATAACTTCCCTTTCTCCCCTCCCCCAGCCCCTGGTAATCATCATTTACTTTCTGTCTTTATAAATTTGACTACTCATATAAGTGGAATCATATAGTATTTGTCTTTTTGTGACTAGCTTATTTCACTTAGCATGTGCTCAAGGTTCATCCATGGTGTAGCATGTGTCAGAATTTCCCTTTTCAAGGTTCAATAAATTCCATTGTATGTCTATACCACATTTTGTTTATCTATTTATCCATCACTGACATTTGGGTTGCCTCTACCTTTTAGTTATTGTGAATATTGCTATCTTTAAATTTTTAAAATATTTTCCTTCAAGAGTCTTTGTTCATGGATCTGAAAACCAGAAGCTTTCAAATATCATTAATTTTCTGCATTGCATGTGCCTAAATCGCTTATATCTTTTTGTTTTCTTTTATTTAGAGCTGTAGTTACTCTGTATCTTCTGATATCATTTGCCAGCCAGTCTTCATTGTTTGCCCACAGCCTGTGCTCAGAAATAGCTGAATACAAACCCCAGGAAGGCAGGATCTTTGTCTGTTCTGTTCACTAATGTATCCCAAGTGCCAAGAAAAGTTCCTGGCATGGAGTAGGCTCTTAAGAAATATATCTTGGACCTACAGTTCCTCCAATTCTGACTTCATTTCTGTCTGTTGTGGTGTCTTCCCAGCTGTTGAGTGTTTTCATTTATTTTAAAGCTGTGTTTCACTAGATTTTTAAGGCTTTTTTCCCCAGTCCAATAGCATATACGGCAAGTGAGCCGAGAGTAAGTGTAAGGAATATAAAGTTTTAAAACATGAAAGAAACCAAGACTAGAAAGAAACCACTAGCTTTGGCTAACTTATATTTAATTTAACAAAAAAAAGTTACATTTTGCATTTTTCTCTAATTAGATAGATGATTGGAACACTAGGTTCAATTCTGTATGCCATAATTTAAGAGACAGTGCAGAAGTAGAGGGTATCCAAAGGAAGATGACAGTGGATATAAAAGGGCATGTTAATCCAAAAAGATTTACTAACATAGCCTGAAAATTGCTACCAAAATTTTTAAGGTGGGTTTTGCAAAAACAGAACATTGAATCTATGTTTCTCTAGAAAGCACAAATGAAACCAAGGGAGGAGGGAAGTCACAAAGACAAAGATTTCAGTTTATAAAACAAACATCTAATGTATTTATGCTTGTTAATAAGTAGAACTGGAAAGCTCAAAAAATTAAGCAGCTTCCCATGACTAGGTGTTTAAAGAGATTATCAGAGATACTGCATAAGTGACTTTGTTTTGAGTGGTAAATCTGTCCTTTCTACCTGTAAGATTTTAATGTAACTAATGAGGTGAGGCAATAACTGATAAGTGCCAATAAATGGTATGAGCAGGAAGTGCTCAAGTAATACAGACACAGTTATGACAGAGAAATCACCCTGGGCTAAGGACACAGGAATTGGGATGGGCCCTATTTTGACAGAGGAATAAGATAGAGAGACTGGCAAGTATAAAAGCACCAACTGCATGTGAAGACACATGATATAACTGGGTGACAGGTTTCTATAGGTAAAGAAGACAGCAAAGAGAGAAGCTGAAAAGGTAGCTCTGAATCAGAGTACAGATGGTTTGGAACGGGGGCCGAAGGAATAAACACAGATTGTGAAATCCTCGAGGGATCTAACCAGAATATGGCAGACAGAGCATACACAAAAATGTTTTGATTTGATTTTAAGAATAATATAGAAGCACCAGAAGTTCTAGAGTAGTAAAGCAAGGTTTTATAAATACCAAGTTGAAGGCAAAAAGGAGAGATTAGACGATTCTGGAAACAGAAAGGACAGATACTACTGCTAGAGATGTATTATGAGTAAAAACCTTATATTACAAAAATTACTTCTAAAGAATGAAGAATAAAATGCTGCTATCTGACTCTTAGATTCAAGAGTCACAGGTAGGACTCTAAGTGAAAAACTGCTATACTCTTTGATGAATATGCAACACAAAATAAGTATTATTTATGCTGGAAAGGAACTTTCAAAGGTCACCCAATTTAGCCTAGGGCATTGTTCCCACAGTGCATGCTGGGGCCCTGCCTCCTATGACCTTCTCACAGCATAGCAGAGAATCCCCTGCAGAGCACGGCTTCTCAATCTTCTCATGTCACTCTGCCTCCTGAACCCGGGACAGGACCTGATCTACGTTAAGAAATATGATGACAAGAGAATGGGTAGAGATACGAAAGACTTATACAAGGAGAATTGAGAAACACTAAAAAAAGAAATTGTAGAAGATGTAAAACGATGGAAAAATCTACCTTGTTTTAGAATTTTTTTAAGTCTACAGGATTGTATTCCGTTTTGAAAAATTGCATAGCATTATTGTGGTAAATAAAACAAAAAGGGTTTAGTGTTTCTTGTGGGAAATACAGTTATTTTTGACTACATTGCTTTTTCTGAAATATAAAGGATCTGTAGCCCAAAAATTTACATCTGAATCAAGTGTATGTAGTAAATGCAGCAACATCTACATTTGTTAATTGAAACAATATGGAACTCATTTAAAAATTGCTAAAATTTTTCTTGCCCTAATGTGCAGTTTTATAAATGTATTGCCTTCTGTCTTCTCAATGGGATCACTGCTTTTTAATTTTCATTATTCCTAACCATATCCCATTGTATTTTTTTTTGTACATTTGCTTTAAGTGACTGTGTATTGGAGGGAAAAGGAGAGTAGGTTTTCTGGTGAATTATGATAGTAATATGATTGCTGGAATAAAGCAGTTTTTAATGTTTGGAATGATCATAAAATGGCAATACCTTTACTAGTAATGCCCTTCTCTATGTTTCAGCAGTGCATCTTAATGGTTCTCTGTATGTGAACTTACCTCCTTCCTACAGAGAAATACTAAATACTACAGGGCACCCCAAAAGTCTCCATACAAAGGAAAAATTTTGCAATGAGTATTTTGTAAATAAAGGTATATTTAGCTATAATTTCCCATTTTCCCTATGTATGGTGACTTTTGGGATACTCTATAGTAATATTCCACATGTAAAAATCTCCGGAGGGCTTCAACACACTTTAATACATACATACATACACACACACATACATACAGTATAAAAGGAACATTTCCTGAGAGGAAAAACAAACCCTCCACAAACTGCCTGTGTGGCTCTCAGCAAGCTACTACCATTTTCTCATTAGTAAAATAATAAAACAGATAACTCTACAATCCCCTACCTAAAATTTTTTAAGAAAGCCTAATAATACTTAAAAAAAAGCAAAAGAGCAAGACAAAAACACATAGACATAGAGACGATATAGTCGATAATACAACAAATCTATTTAATCACTATCTTCAAAATTTTGTTTTCAAATGTTTGATAATTTTAAAGCATTGTGTATTGTTATAATAGTTTCATTGTTTTTATTCTTTCTTTCATTGTATCTTCTGGAAATAATGTTGCATTTCAGGAAAATAAAAATAGCAATATATACCTCTTACCTCCTAATATGGACCATGTCCCACACATCACACTTTGTATTGTTTTTTGTTATTTAATTATTGCACAATATAAGGGAGTTCCTACCAATATTTTATCAGAAATAATTTATTCTTTTATTTCTAAAATTGCTGTATTGACATATGATTGCATTATAAACCAATTCCCTTTTATAGGCAACGTAATTGAGGTTCAGAAAAATTGAGTAACTTGCCTAAGATTACAAGTAAGTGGCAGAGCAAGAATTTATATCCAAGACCATAAGCAGCCTGAGGGTAGAGTCCATGATTTGCATTCCAGGTATTTAGACAAATAAAATCTATTCACTATTCAAATTTCATGGATATGTTGAATTCCTTTTGTGTCTTTTAAATAAAAGACATTATGAAAATTTGATAACAAATGTCAAGATTCAGTTCTTGTAGCTAAAATTAAAAAAAGTAACAGGAGCAATATTTTACATAAACACAGTATTGAAAAGTCAATTACCAGCTAAAATATATTGGATGTTTGGAGACACAAGAACAAATGAAATGCATACTTTTTGCCTTATACTTGCTGATCCCAGCATCTAGATCTAACTCTGGGTCCAACTTATAATAACTTATATATGTTTCAGGCAGCAGAACCTTTTGGTTACCTAAGAGCATATAGCTGAAAAAGCAAACTCTGTACTCATCTAGAGGGAGTTTGTCTGTCCCTTCATAAATTCAGGAACAGGGCTTCATCTTGGCCCACTGTAACTCCATATCAGAGAGCAGCATAACACAGCAAAGCATACCAACATCTCCTTGTCACTGCCCTTGCTAATTACCTTGAGTTTTCCTTCTTAATAGTCTGGAATATAGTTTAAAAGCCTTGGTGTTTTTTTCACTGCTTTGTGTGATCTCTCAAAGCTGTGCTTCAAAAGTGTCTATATTTCTTTCGTGATTTGCTTCAGAGAGGGAGCTCTCTTATTCCCCAAAATCAGGGCACTAATAATTTGGCAGGTTAATAAAGTATGGTGTATGCTAGCAGGATATGATTGCTATGGAAAATAAAAGTAGTAGGGTAAGGGAACTCAAGAGTGCCAGGGACTGGAAAGAGAATAAAATAAAGTGTCAGGATGGGTTTAATTGAGGAGGTGATACTTGAACAAGTCTTGATGCTACTAGCTACCTGTCTGAAGGAAAATTGTCCCAGGTAAAGAGAGCAAGGGAACAAAACGCTTTCAGGTGGGCATACATTCAAGCACTAGCAATGAAGGCTATGATTATTACAAGATAGAAAGTAGTAGGAGATAATAAAATTAAGTGGCTTTTAGGTACAGATGAGTCTTATACATTTTGGTTTCTGTGTAATGGAGAAAGAACATAGAGGAATTTAAAAACTATCTGAGAGGAGATTCCTTCAATAATTTTCAACATCCCTCACCCAAACGCCTTGGTTTTTCTTCAGCTCTCTTTTACTGAGTTTTTTTCCCATGAATTCAATTGGATTTTATAGAAAGAACACATACTGTTATTTTACACTCGTATATCATCTAATTTTGTAGTATGTAATTAGGTCATTACATGAGCAGGAATGGAGTCAATCACAGCTGATTCTCAGTAAGCATATGTTCTGGTTATCTATTGCACGACATCTCTTCCACCACATTCTATTAGGCAAAGCAGTCACAGAGCCCACCCAAATTCACGGGAGGAGATGAAGACTTCACCTCTGTAATGCAGGAGTGTTAAAAAATTTTGCAGCTATCCTTAACCCATCAAAGCCTACAGTTCAACTCTAATAGAAAGTAGATTTCTAGTTAAGATCTTTTAGCAGTTCACCTTGATCCATCAGTCAATCTAACAGAGGAAATGGAGAGTTTTGGTTAATTGAATAATTTAGTTAAATGAAAGTCTATTAAAATAGTTTCTACTATAATTCCATTCATTCTTTTTATTTCACATTTTTGTAATTTTTAATTATTGGTAGTGTTTCTGGCCAATGACCTTTAAAATCATAAAGGTTTAGTATTTAAATAGAAGTGTACATCTAAACATAGGATAATTGTAAATGCATTTGCTTAATACCTGGTAAATATTGTTGTTTATTCTCTCTAACTTTTAAATAAAATGTAGCCCTTCTTTTTTTATTTAATTTAACTATACTTTAAAGCTTTAAATACCTGACTGATATGAAAAATTCCCAAATTAGGATGCCTGTGTAGATTATACACCACAATAAATCATTGTGAAAAATATGAGCAGTCAAGTGTTGGAGATTCTATTTCTTTTTTGAACCCTAAGAAATATTAACCGTCTTCTCACTGGCTTTTTAGCACATCTGCTCCATTTAAAATTATGGCAGGGAGGTGTGTGAGTCTGACTTGATTGTCTCTTGGAGTTTACTGTGCTGCTTTCAGAACTTTGTTTTTCAGTAAAGGCAATTGCTTCTTGAGCAGTACTGGTTATTCCACACCCACTAATTATCATCCAGCCATTTAGAGTTGAAATGGCAATCATACCAATGAAAGCCCAAGATTAGCTGCATTCCTTCTTCATTTCTACTGGAGAGATTCATCTGAATATCTATAAAGGATTTTGTGGTGCATTCTCTGGCAGATGCAGTAAAACAAATGCAACACAAACTTTTAAAACACAGCTTTGAATTTTAGGTTGAATTTTAAGTTGCACATATTTCAACTTGTGCAATTTAATTATAGAAGTTAAATGATCTTAAAGGATCATTCTAGTTATGAAAAGAATAAAAGAAGTTGAGTTTTGTTAGAGAAAGAAAAATATATTTTAAGTGGTAAAATTTATACTTTGTGTCCCTCAGAAATTACTGGTTGAGGCTTCTATTAAAATTATTAAGATCTAAGTATATAATGACACTTGAGTCCAATTCTCATTTAAGGAATGGCATACTGCATGACAGGTTGTGAGGTGTTACGAGATAATTGCATGCCTAGAAGCTGTGGTGAATCATATGAGCAAAGGCCAAGAACATCCAGAGACCAAAATTCACAATCTTTTCAAATATTACTCCCTGGTGTGTGTTATTCTACTTAGCAAATTGTATATTTGTTGGTTGTTTGTAAAGTTAGATACAAAAAAATGCTTAAAATAGTTTGTTCATCATCTCTGTAAATATGATTAAATATTTATTATCCCAATAAAATTTATTCAGTTCATAAATATAAATATCATCAGGGCTATTGAACGAGGGAATGTGCCAAATAATTCTGGACCTTCCTTTTGAACTAATCTTGATTGGCAGCAAAGTAAAATGCATGCAATGAATCAAACGTAAGTCTAAATCAAATAATTAAGTGTTGATTTATATATATTTTGATACCTCTATACATTTAAAATAACTGTTTTTATTAGAAGTTTTGTATTTAAGTCAAATGCAACTCCTTCTCACTTTTCCTGGTTCCGATATGAGACGACAGTACTTCCCGGTAGACAACCAGGGATGTAACAGATAAAAGAAAGGAGAGCAGGAAGAGGAACACTTTACATTTTATTAATTTGTGTTCAATGAAATAATAACTCTGCAGTGTCCCTCCCTTGATTCCTTACTCATGGAGAGTTAGGACTGTTTCTGTTGGTGGAAATAATGTTAATTATCTATGTCCAAAAACCTTTAGTAGAGGCTGCTGTGAGCACATCACTCTACTTCTAAAACACCACTCAGGTGAGAACTAAGAGACACACAATGACAAACCAATTATACCTACGACCAGGGCCTAGCTTTAAATCCTAACTCTTACACTTCTTACTTTGTGATCCTGGGAGTTTCTTAAACTCATATGCCTCAGTTTTTCCATCTGCATCCTTAGAAGCATGGTAATAGTACCTACCCTCTATGTTTGTTATAAGGATTATATGAGCTAATGAATGAAAAATGCTTTGGAAGGCAGCTAACCCTTAGTTGACACTCAATAAGTATTAGATATTATTAACCCAATATTTTAATTTATGAAAATTTGAAAATGCTGAGGTTTTTTTTTTGAATTATGAGATTTATATAAAATGTTCAGAATAGGCAAATCAATACAGAGAGAAAAAAAATTAGTAGGGTCTGGGGAGGTCAGGAAGGATGAGAGAAAAAAAATTAGTAGGGTCTGGGGAGGTCAGGTGAGGACACTATATATCACCGAATCTCATAGTTTATCAGAGTGGATTTTATGGTGTGTGAATTATATCTCAATAAAATGTTATAAAATCAAATGAGAAGGATGGTGATACAGATATATTTTAGAATAGTGTTTTTATAATGTGTTTACAAAACACCTATTATTTGTTAAAGGCACTTTCTACTGGGCATTATGTATGTATACACACACATATATTTACATACACACACTATATATGTATATAAATGCATTATAAAACAATAACCCACATCTGGTAAATATTACCTCATTTTATAGATGAGGAAACTTAGAACTTAAATAAGTGATTTGTCTATTGTTGAGCTATAATTGGATCTTACATATCTTTTCCCTGTTCTCCCTGAGATTACATTTTTGAAAAAGAAACTATCTTTTTTGTTATAAATAAATAAGAAATCAGATAATAATAAGTGCTGCATTGAGGATAAAAAGTGTTGAGATAGTCACTGATTAGGTGGTTACTCTAGCTTTTGTAGTAAAGAGCTTTGCTGAGGAGCTATGTCAGCTGATGTGAGTTTCTAGAAGGAACCAGTCATGTGAAAACTGAGAAAGAACATTCTGGAAGGAAGGAATAGCTATTGCAAAGCCCCAGAAACATGATTGATTTTATGTGTTTAAGTAGGCCATGAAATGTAGTGAGGAATATGGGAGAGGGATAGGGTCATAGTGAGTTAGCCTAGAGGGAGCCTTTCTACATTTTCTCATATATAAAATGAATAATTATCTCTAACATGGAGGATCACTGTACAGTTTTTAAAATACATGAATAATACGTAGTATAGTATCTAACCCATGGTTGGTATTTTAAAAATATTGCTACTCCATTAAATCATCAGCACAGATCTATTCTAGACAGGTCCTAGGAAAAAAGAACCTCAGGGAACATGTTTCAAATTGATAATAGTCTGTTATGCTTAGAGAGGTACAATCATAGGCAAGGAAAATTGGCTATAGATTAAAATCATTAATAATGGTACTTTGGGGGCTTCAGGAAATCTATACTTTCTTAATTTATAAGGAAACAAATGGTAGGTTTTCCACTGGCATTTAAATTAAAGGGGACCTGTGAGCTGTTGGGGTAAGAGATGCCAAGGTACCAAGCATGTACATATATATATTGCTAGAGAGTTCAAAGGTGGTATGGAACCATACAAAAGATTCCATCTTTGCTCTCTTGGAAAACCTTGATTTTCCTTTTATGGACTACAGTCTACTCTCCAGTGATGTAATACATAACCTGTTAATCCATCTATCAAGCTACCTCACATTCTAACCTGATGGGCTTTTTTTGTTTGTTTTTTTCCTCTTTTTTATTTTTAATCATTATGGGCTCATAATAGTTGTATGTATTTATGGGGGACATGTGATATTTTGATACAAGCATACAATTTTAATGAACAAATAAGGGTAATTGGGATATCCATCACCTTAAGCAATTATCATTTCTTTGTGTTGAGAACAATCTAAATCCTTTCTTCTAGCTATTTTGAAATATACAGTAAATTATTGTTAACTATTGTGCTATTGAACACTAGATCTTATTCCTTTTATCTAACTGTATTTTTGTACCCATCAACCAACACCCCCTTTTCCCCCTTCCCAACACCTTTCCCAGCCTCTGGCAACCACCATTCTACTCTCATGTATGAACTCCTTTCATATATCTCCATGAACTCAATTTTTTTAGCTCCTGCATATGAGTGAGGATATATACTATTTGTCTTACTAAGCTATGTTTTGATTGGATAACCTCTTATTTCTAAAATTTACTTAAATTATTTAAATACTTTACCCTTCACATTACTGCCAATAAAGTAAGACACAGTTGAGACTTGATAATTTTTTTTTTTTATTTTTTGAATGTATGCTTTGTGCAAAGGTAACAAAGAAGAATTCACTTACTAGAAAACAAATTGCTAATATCTTCATCATTTCCTTTACATTCCAAATCTTTGGATATCAGATTTTCTCTGGTCTTCATATTAATAGGTTTTGGCATCAGATTGCATTTCCTTGCTTTTTTTTGTAATTTGTATTCTCTTTCTTATGTGTATTATCTATGTTTATTTCCTCTCTTCTAATTCTTCAAATTATGCAGAGAAATGTGTACAAAGTTAGGAGGAGTTAATGCCATAAAAAATAAACTTTTTATCATATGGTTAATTTTCTACGATTCTCTATATAAATCATGGATATAGACCTAGTACCACATACCACATAAAAGGGAAATATCGAAGACATTTTCTCTTTTATTAAAACCATCAACAATAAGGACTTTGACAATAGTTTCCCTGCTAAGGTTATCATCAGCCCTCTACCCTAAACATAAGGAATGAAACTATTTCTAACTTTTGGACACTGTTTTATATTATTCTCTAGCTAAAGGAAGATAATATAATGCTGCAGTTAAAAGAATAAGCTTAGAATCATCTTTAAAATAGTCTAAAGTTTAAATTTATCTCTCATTTTCTAGCAGGATGGCCTTATACTACCTACTTAACCTTTCTAAGGCTCAATTTCCTTACACATAAAGTGATTATAATAATAAGTACTTTAAACAATGCTATGAGAAAAGTATTTAGCACAGTTTCTATGATACACAATATTGATAATATAACAATCACCACAATCACTGTATCTTTATAAAAATTGTAATGTTAATAATTTGCAAAATGTAATTATAATACCAAAATCAAGTTTATTTTGTTCTAGTTAAATAAATGAAATAAAAATTTAAAGAAAAATTTGAACACATATAACCGTTAAAGTACTGGCTAAACCACCATAGAAAGCCATTTGTTTTGGTCTGTAAACCTAATCTTGGTTGTTATGATAATAAAAATAATCACTATTTGGTTACTCACTATTAACTTCTATTTATGTGCTTTTCCTCTATGGACATTTAAAATATTTCATAGATGAATTACTTCAAAATGAGTACTTCATTTCACATAGCTTTTCCCGATATATGGAGCATTTGACTCCGTATTCTTTAAAGAAGTTGGGACGCCTATCTCTTCTCTGCAATAATATTTGTGAGTTGACAGACATCAAAGGCTATACTGTAGCGTGCACAAGAGATATAGACAGATAACATTTAAATTAGTACCATAAATTTTCCTTTTTATGTTTTCTAACCTCATATTTTTTGAAATACATTAAATTAACTCAGACATCTAAGAATACAACATGCAATTTACAATAATCTTTATGGTTAACTTAATTCCATTAACCTTATGTTTGAAAGGTGGCAAATTAAGAAGTACAGAGACTGCCACTTTCATTTCTTTTGGGGATGCTGTGAACAATTTAGATAATGGATCTGTGGTTGAGGGAGGGGGATGTCCAAGAATTAGTCAATTATACAATAAAAAATCCCAAACCTTTCCTTTGGTCTGTTTCCCACAACATCTCTATTGCTGTACTAGAAGACATTGGGTGATGAGTCACTACTTGAATCACTTCAGTTCTGATTATTCAAAGGAAAAATTGACTACTTGGCATTTTCACCGATTTAAAGGCCTGGACTTTCATTTTCTGACCAGATTTCAGCTTGACAAGACCTATGTTTAAGAATTATTGCGGCTGGGCACGGTGGCTCACGACTGTAATCGTAGCACTCTGGGAGGCTGAGAGGGGCGGATCGCTCAAGGTCAAGAGTTCAAAACCAGCCTGAGCAAGAGCGAGACCCTGTCTCTACTAAAAGTAGAAAGAAATTAGCTGGACAACTAAAAATATATAGAAAAAAGTAGCCGGGAGGCTGAGGCAGGAGGATCACTTGAGCCCGGGAGTTTGAGGTTGCTGAGACCAAGGCTGATGCCACGGCACTCTAGTCTGGGCAATAGAGTGAGACTCTGTCTCAAAAAAAAAAAAAAAGAATTATTTAGGCATTTCAGTTTGAAATATTTATGTTGTTTCTATAAAATGTGTTCTCAAGTGTGTGCAAATATGTATACACAACATGAAATTTTAAGTACTAGTATTGATTCACCAAGAGTTGTGTTTTCATAGCTAGTAAATTAATTTCCCATGCCTTGCGTCACTTTTTGGGAGTATACGCATGGTTTAAATGAAACTCACTGAACTGATTTGGTGGATTCACTCCTTGGTTGTTTTACTACCCTAGAGAGCAATTAGATGTATGTGGAGTTTGTGGAACCTTTAAAGTTTTACTTGGATGATGATTGCAAAGAATATGAAAGCAGTATCATATAACCCATGAAAACTCTGTCTGCTGAGGTTCTATCTAGTCTCTTTAAGAAAGTTTGTACTATCCAAATTCTCCAATCATACTGAATATCATTGAAGTTCTTTGTAAGTTCTGAAATCTAAATATTAAAAATATAAATTTTCATATTCTATGGGCAATCTCCATTTATACCCAATATTTATATATATATTTTTCAATTTGAGTACACAAGTCAATTCCTTTGGTTCATATGCATAGCAAGGCATATATTAATATTTGGAGTGAGCCTCAGAAAGTCTATAACCACTCATTTAAAACGTTTGACCAGTAGTGAAGTCACAGTGAGAATACTGCTCAGGAGAATCGAGTCCAGTTTTAGGCTACTGAAATTTTCTGTACTCTGTGACCTAGAGCTATAGTCTCTACTCCAGGAATCCTTCTAAGAAATCATTCTGGTGATCTCACAGTAGATAGACAAACCAGAAAATGGATGAAAACAACCATATTATAAGAGTTGATTATTAGGTGCATGGATTCTGGAACCAGGCTGACTGCTGGGTTTGAATCTCAGTGCTGCTATTTGATGACTGTGGTCTTGGGCAAGTTGCTTAGCTTCTTTCTGCTTTTTTTATTGTTAAAATGACACAATAACAGTACTTACTTTGCAGTTTTGCTGAAAATATTTATATCATATAATTTAAAATGTGTACAACACGTAGTGATTATTAGATGATACCTAACATTTATTACATACACACATGTACATATATGCAAATAATTTTACATGGAGAATCATTAGCAAATTATAACTTAGTATAGATATACTGCTTAAGTATGCCAAAGCTAGTTTTTGCTGGGTTTTTGTTTGTTTGTTTTTGACAAGTTTCCTTAATTTCTGTTGGAAGACCCTTTGAGGTCACTTCCATTAGCATTTGTAGGATAGCTTGCTTATATCAGGAGAAATTTCCTGTTAACAGTATAGTACAGTGATTGTAACAGGAAAATACATTATGTAGAGTCCTCAGTGTTTGTTCCTATAATTGTATGAATATATGATTCTCAGGGGCAGTGTTGTAAAAGTAAATGGCTAAAAGTCATAGAGTGAGTTCTAAATCTACTTGGAACCTTAAAAATTATCTAGTCCAACCCCCTTATTTTATAGATGAAAAAATGGAGACTCAGAAAATGGAGCAATTTGTCCCAGGTAATAGTAGTTGTTGTCTGAGATGAGGAAAATATTCAAGTAGCTACATAAATGCTGAGCTATTTCCATTAAAATTTAACATTTAAGTGTCTAAAATATTCCATTTAAAGTAGCAACATTTTGTTCCTCTTGAACATCTTTGTACTATTCAGAAAAACCTAGAAAGCATGTTGGAAAACTATCCCTTCTTCCTTTTTCAGCCTCTAAGACAAAAGCTCAAACTGCGTGCTGTCCTTTATAAAAACAATCTAAAATGTTGAGAATAACATATATAACGTTAAAAGCAAATTACCTTCTTACCATACATACTGGTAATATGCTTGCTGGGCAACACACTTGAAATTCATAGATATTAAACAGCATTTGTAGAACACTATCCCAAGATCTAATTAATGAAATGAACTGACTGCTGACTCAAGAATGTATCCATGATATCTTGAATTCAGAGAAAAAGCTTTAAAGTATTGATGGCAGGAGCATGATATAATATTAATATAATATATAAGGCTCTTATTTTGCCCTTTCAAAAAGTCAACCAGAACCACTATCGCTTAAGGCTGATAAGTACACGAAAAAGCTGGGAATCCAGTGGTTTCTATTTATATAAAGCATATGCTTCCCTAATGGCTATTCATCTTCCAACTCAGACTAGACATTTTATATGTGAAGGAGGCTGCTGGTGATTTCATGAGTAAGCTGGAAAAACACTTTGAGGAATGAAACTGTCCTCTGAGTTGCCAGCCTTCAAAATGGGAAAAAAAAAAAATAGCACAGGGATAAATGTGGCAGAAAGCAATGGTGAGAAAGGGAACAGTTAGATATGGGAAACATCAAAGAACAAGAAATAGCAACAAACCAGTGCTGGAAGCAAGCAAGAAAAGGGGAATTGTTATGAGTAACAGTAAAAATGCTGAAGAATGGCTATAAAAAGGAGGAAAATTGCTTACAAGGGAGGTCTTGAAATGACAGTAATCCATCCCAGAATGAAAAGAAAGAAAGGGAAGCTTATTACTTTACTCCAAGGCAAAACAAAAGATATATATGTACCTTTTTTCGAAAAGTAAACAAAATGGAGATAGAGTGGTTAAGAAATGGGAAAAAAAAGAATAAAAATAGATGCAGAAAGAAGTAGCAAATGCAATGAGCAATGTCCCTATCATTTTAGCTGGTCAATTGTCCTTATGACTTTTTCCAGTTATATAGCATGTTCATGGGAAATAGCCTACAACCTTGGAAATTAGGGGTAGGAGAATGTTGTTGTGAGAATGTGAATTAACTAATTCCAAATGAAGGTTTTGCCAACTATCACATAGCTAAGTGATCAAACTAAGTCATCTCTGCTGACGTTTCTTCCTGTCAAATTAGTAATTATAATATTTTTTGTAACTATTAATAACTCAAGGGACTTTAATAAAGATATATTTTGTTAATGCATATATAAATGGAGGCAAAAAAAAGCACAGATGTTTAAGAATATAGTGGTTAAAAGGGCAGACTCAAAGCCAATGTTACTGGGTTGAAAATCCCACTCCTTTACATTTTCTCTCTGTGGCCTTGGGAAGGTCACTTTCTCTTTTCTTTAGTCTCTTCATTTGTAAAATAAAGTTAATAATAGTACCTACCTCATAAGAGTGTTGTGATGAGTGAGTTAATAAAAATTACTTATAATAGTATCTATCACATACTAAAAGCAATATTAACTATTTTAATTGTGGTGATGTTTTGGAAATAAAATGTTAATATGAATGTAACATACCACATTTATTAACACATAGGGGAATTAGAGTTACCAATGTTATAAAAGTCCTATCTGACATCATTATCTTCTGTTCCTTCATTATTTTTCTCTTCTTGCTCATGTCTGCACTTTTCCTGTTCTGTCTCTCTGTCATTTCCTTTTTTTCTTACTTGCTGAGAACATATTCATCAAGCATTTATTGAGCACTTACTACATGCACACACTGTTAGAAATATAAAGAGGTATAAGGCAAAATTTTTGCCCTGAAATAGTTATTTATCCAGTAAAAACAAACAGCTCATAAAAAATTTAAAAATGCTCTGCTGAAATGTATGAACAAAGTTATTTCCCTTGGGCTTACTTAGATACAAAAGGAATACCCACCAAAAATGTTAAAATAATAATTGATGGTTTCAATGCTACTAAATTCCATTAAAAGTGTTATCTAACATTTTACTTTTTAATTTGTCTTTTCCTAGTAAAACTGGTACTGGAACCTCACTTGTCCTCATTTCTTCCCTGCCACCCTCCCCTCACCACTAAAAATAAACTTGGCAAATCTTGTCCTTAATTGTCTTAGTGCACTTGGTTTGCTATAACAAAAGTAGCATAGATTGGGTAATTTATAAACAACAGAGATGTACTGCTCACAGTTCTGGGGCTAGGAAGTCCACTGATCTGCAGATTCAGTACCTAATGAGGTTTCTATCTGCTTCATAGATGGCCCCTTCTTTCAACCTCACGTGGTGGATGGGGCACATGAGTTTCCTTGGCCTCTTTTATAAGGGCACTAATGCCATTTGTGAGGGCTAATCATCTCCTAAAGGCCCTAACCTATTAATACGATAGCATTTGGGATTAGGTTTCCAAGTATGAATTTTGTGAGTTCACAAACATTCAGACCATAGCACTAATGAATACAGACTTGATGGAGAGCAATGCCTACTATTTTACAGGCAACCTTTTACTTGTGATAAAAATAGTTATTTGGTTTACCCCACCAGCATTTTTCCCTTACCTATATATGCATCTTACCTGTGTAATCTTCAGTAAACATTTTGCATATTTTAAGAGAAATCTGATTTTTCAAATGATACAATGTATGCTCACCGCCAAAAGTAGAATACACAAAAACACAATGAAGGTAATGGTTGCCCATAATTTTGCTTTTCTGGAATAATAAATGTTACCTGTTTGCTACATACGTTCCTATTGATGAGTATATAATGATAGCTAACCTTTACTGAGTGAGCGCTTGGTATGCACAAGGCATGTTGTTTTAATTACTTTCTATGTTAGATGTTACCCATTTATACCTCAAAACAATTTTATGACATAAGCACTGTAATTACACCATTTTAAAAACAAGGACATTGGTGCAATAACAAGATACAGTAACTTGTTCGGGGTTACAGTGCCAGTATGAGATGAAGCCAGAATTCTAAACCAGGCACTGAGGCTCCAGAGCCCATGTTTTTAACCACTAAAAATAATGCCCTTTTGGTATTATAATACAAATACAATTTTGGAAGCTGCTTAATTCACTTATCATAAGGCTCTCCAATATAGTTAAATAATCTGTAAGAATATGATTTTCTATTGGATAACTATAAATATATTAAATGGATGTAACAGAATTGTTTGAAGTCTTATTTGATGGATATTTGAGTTTACTTCTAAATATTCACTATGGAAATAATATAGAATATTTTATAAAAATTTTGAGCAGGTGTATGAGTTTTTAGTGACTATAGTATTTATTTAAATAACATGTATTTCACATCAGTTGGGTACATTTAAATATAAACCATGCAGTAAATATTTGCTGTGTGATAACTATCATCCAGGAAGAGTGCTAGGAGGCTCTAGGGAATAGAAAGCTATTAAAAAACCAGTTTTTCTATTTTTAAATATCTTATAATCTAGGGGAGAGGGAGCCCTGTAAAACAACGTGTTTCAGTAGAATCCAGTTTGGTGTGTTGAGAAATGAAGACATGATGTACTATATTGTTATGCCATTAACAAAATGCTGATTATAAGTGGAAGAATTAGTTCTGTCAGCTTACAGTCCCAGTTGTAAATTAATAGGATTACCAAATAGATTTTCTCAGGTCTTGGAAGTATTGAAGTATTTTTTAAAATAAATTTATTTATTTTTCATTGAAAATAATAGTTGTATATATTTATGGGATACAATCTGATATTTTGATCTATGAATACATTGAAGAAAGATTCAGTCAAGCTTATTGACATATCCATCACCTCATCAATTTATCATTTTTTGTGGTGAGAATGTTAAAAATCTATTCTTTTAGCTATTTTGAAATATACATTATTCTTAACTACAGTCACCACAAGCTTTTGAATGTTCTAAGAAATTTTCCAATAATCTCAGGACTAAGTGTAAGGCAGAGCATTTTCTGAGACTTTATCCTGTGCAATACATCTGTGGACTTCTTTATTTTACTCTAAGTCCTTGTTGTTGCCTTCAGGGGTTACTGACTAGCATTTAATTGAAGGCTGACTGAGTCAGACATATACCTCCTATAGTTGGTGGGATTTGTTGCCAGAAATATCCTTTTGCTTATCAGTGGGCAAGGCTTTTGCTTCTACTGTTAGATTTAAAGGTGTACCTCAAGATTCCATTACTCAGTTCATTGAGAAAAGCTTAAAGCTAAGGAAGGGGAGTTCTGAGCTCTGTTTGATAAAGGAGGCTGGGTGAAATAATACCTCCCAAGTTGGCTTAAGTTCTTCTAGCTGTTCACATATATATCAAAATTTAACACTTAGAGATATTCTATGTGGTGATATATCTGTGCAAAATTTCTTTATATATAATTCCAACTCTAAAATGATTTTTGTTCATTAGGTGTGAAAATTAACACTGAGCATTCAAAACAACTAACCAGATAGATTTTCATCCTGTTTGACCTCTGAAAGCAAATACCCCTATGGTATTGAGTGTATCATTCTCTGCTTTTTTCTTCAGGCTTGCTGTAACTTCATGGGAGAAACATGCAATCAAAAAATTTTTAAAAAATATTCAAAAATAAATGGGCCATGAATAATTGTGCTTAAAGCCATAAGTAAATGTAGACACGCAAACCACAGTGATGTGATTGTAGAATCTGTAAAGATACTGCTGTCTGAAGAGCTGCAAAGAATTTGGCTTTTCATGTACTTAATGACTGAAAGTAAAGTTCCTCCCTAGGAGACAGCTCAAAATCATAACACAGATTAAATAAAAGTATGCCTTTCCAAAGTTACTTCAGAACAATTATGGCTGTGATCCTTTACTCTTACAGAGAAAGCTCTATAACCTCTTATTTTAAATTGACTTCCATTGAGCAACAATGGCTCCCAGCTTGCACTTTGAGGCACTGTACTGGGTAATGTGTTCACAGGCTGGTCTCATTTTTCTTTTTGTAATAGGAGATTGTTAGCTTACTGCTACTTGGAGGTGACTTCAGGAAACATGATTTTCACGATGATAGTTTAACAAAATATGATTATTGGAAATGACAACTCTAGAAACAAAGATTTAATGGAATTACTTCCAATTTATTCAGCACATTACCAGGTAATTGAAGTTCTAGTTTTATATCCAGGTATTCAGAGTCCACATTGTTCCCTTATGTATTGGATATTTAGGTTTGTTCTACCATATAGGCACTAAAGTTTGGCTCCAACCATCAAGAGGAGCCTAATCTCTTAGAACAATTCTTGTAGCCAGATCTTTGGTAACTCTACTCCTTGCCTTCTAACCACCACAATTTCTTTAAAATCAAGATATGGCAAACATACATTATTCAAAAGAAAAAAAAAACATCTCCAACAAAATTATGGTGTATTTCAGTTCAAAGACTCATTTTATATGAATAATTTGATTTAATTTCCTCCCAAGCCTTGGGAAATATGAATTATTATCATCTTCTTATAGTTGTTGACAAATAGCAGCTACTATTTATTTAGCACTAACTCTGCAACAAGAACCATGTTAAATGCCTTGCAGTTAATTCTAACAATAGATTATGAAGCTTGAATTAGTATTATCCCCCATTTGACAGATAATGAAATGTGGTTTAAATGGCATGCCAAGTTTACACAGCTAGTTTGTATCAGAATTGGAATTCAAGCCCTAGTTTATCTGCTTTGACTCTAGAGCCCGAGCTTTGAATCTCTATGGCATGTTGCCACTCTTTTATAGATGGAAGGCCTAGTGATGCTAAAAGTTTAAATAAGATGCTCTAGGTCATAAAATTAGTTCCTAATGTCTTCCAGCTGAAACCTCAAACATTTTTCATTATACCTTGTAGTCCACAGGACTACTGCTGGCTTATATGGAACTCTGAAAATTAAACAAAGGAGCATCCCCACCCCAATCCACAGAAGAACCAATTTTTTTCAGAAAACACACTTTTTCCAGTCTGATTCTGCCTTAGTAGAGGGTCACAAAGATGGCTGAGGGGAGTGTGTGTATGGATTTGAGGCTTTACGTGCTTTGTTCATAAACCTTTGTGCAAGGTGCAATGTCCAGAACCATAAGCAGCAGGTGCCCTGGGTGTGCTTATTGAAACTAATAGCTGGACAATCCTAAAAAATGTTAAGGGAAATATCCAAAAGTATTTCTTAGAAGTATGTGCTCTTAGGATCTGTAAGGAAGTAAAATTTGGACCCCATTACTTACATTTCTAACATGCTAACATTTTCCATTTACTGCCAACAAAAATGTTTAAGACGGCATAATCTGACAGCAGTCATGTTAAAACTTCCCTGAAGCCAAAATATGTCATTTGTCAAACTGGCCCTCATCTTTACAAGCCCTTGAAAAGGAGTTGAAGATCATTTATGAACTGGGTTTTAACCACAGGGTGATTCATTGTGCTTTAGTTATGTTACTGAGCTTGGGGATCATTATTTCTATTCATTTCAACTTACCTTTTTATTCCTTTTCAAAATCAATTACTTTTAATTATATAGCTATCCTGGGCATACAGCAAATATCCTATAACATGGATACACTTTCCACTGAAGTACTGACAAAGTAATGGATTTAGTGTGCAACTAACTACAATAAGCAAGGAAAAAAGAAACAACAACAACAAAAACCCAAACTAAACACTTAGCATGAATAGTGCAATGAGAACACTAATGATCACAAAAGAGGATAAACAAAATGTCCATGACTGAGGCTGTGCTGGTTTGAGATGCTGAGAGACTTTTAGCTTGGAGGGTGTCTTATCACACCTAAGAACCCTGAGAACGTGTATGAAAACAAGCTCTAGCCCTTAGCTCTGTTGCCTGAATGGTAAGGTTGTCTTTCGGACTTGATCTGATTAATTTGAAAGAGCATCGTCAAGGGAGTGATTCTCAAACTGTTGGATATCAGAATCACCTGGGGATCTACCTAAACATACAAAGTCCAATTAAATCTTTGCTTTAATGAAGGTAGGTCTCTGTGTTCTTTATTAGCTCTTCGGTTGACTCAGATGGACATTTAGTCTGAGAACAACAGGTCTGTGGGCACAGATTCTCAAACTTGGCTCTACATTAGAATCACTTGATTCTAATCTCTAGCAATTCAGATTTCATTGATAGGAAGTGCAATTAGGTCATTGGAGTGTTGAAAACGCTCCCCAGATGATTATATTATCAGCTAAGTTTGAAAATGACTGGTTTAGGGGTCATACTATCCAATATGTTTCCAAAGACCACCAGCAGCAGTAGCATCAACAGCAGCAGCAGTGGCAGCACCTGGGAGGTTGTTGGAAATGCTGAATCTCAGGTTCCACCTAAAATTACTGAATCAGAATCCATTCTTTACCAAGATATCCATGATTTGTGTGCATATTAACGTTTGAGACATCGTGGTGCAGGGAGTTAGGCAGAACTGGATTCATAACCATTTCTAATTAGCTGGATAACTCTGGGAAAACTCTCTGAGCTACAATTCCTTTGCCTATAAAATGGGTATAACAATGTCAGTATTGCAAGTTTGCTGGGGAGATTCTTGAAATGCAATACCTGAAACTCTTAGCTTAATTCCCAGAACAGTGAAGATCCTCATTAAATATGAAGTCCCTCTTAGCAGACAGAGTCATTGTGAATCTTTTTGGCACTGATAATGTCAGGGCTAATGAAGCCAAGCCCTGCTACTGACCATCATCACAGGCATTCTTGTTATTCTGGTATTCATAAAAGTTCCTTTTAGGTGTAATTCAAGGTGATTTTTATTAATTAAAAGGAATAAATGCTTCCCAGATGGTAGTGTTTTCTACTAAAAGGATAAATCACAAGAAAGCAATCCTTAGCCACAACGTCCTTGAAGGTGTTTTGGGCATCTTGCATTGTGCAATTGTGATCAACTTAGTGCTACCTATTCATATTGTGTTATCCCTAATTTTTTCCTTTAGATCTAGCTGTTATTTCCCTCCTCCCTAGTAAAGAGCTAATTTGTTTATAGAAAATCATATATAGAGTTCTTCTTTTCCTCTTTGAGCTACTAGCTTCTATAATTATCTATTTTTTTCTTCTCTAACTTTAGCCCAACAAAATATTTTCTCATCATTCCTGTTCTGCTCCCTGAGCTAAGACAGGAAACTTACTTATTCAGAAAAGTTTATATCTGATTGAAAGGGCATGATGATTTTTTTGTAGCATAATTGTTTACACATTTACAAGGGAAGTAGAAATGCCTAATGCAATAACACAGAAGAAATACCCTCAACTAATCTTTCTAAGCAGGATGAAAATGAGTAATGATTACAGTTAATTAAGTTAGGCAACCTCCATTTCCATTCACTTAGTAGCCCTGCTAATTATATACTCACGCTACAAGGTTTCTTTAGTTCTTCTGTAATTTGGATGCAGTGCTTTTTGTAGGCAAGGGGATATGGTACGATTAATGAGCTTTTTCCCACCAACACCTCCTGTTCTTTCTAAATGAAATTTCCGTGTCTGAAAATTGAAAGTAGAAAAAGGAGCAAGGAAAAAAAAATCAGTCACATTTTGACTTACTCGCAGCACAGCACATGTTTATAATTGCCAAATGTTTTCTGCTAAAGAAAGCAGGATTTAAGGTGTGTGTGTGCGTGTGTGTGTGTGTGTGTTTGTGTGTGTGTTTTGAGCTTTGGAAAATTGTGGCTTATGTAAAAATGAAATAAGTACAGAACTTGGGCTTTTTAAAATATCAGCGACAAAGACAATGACATTTTATATTGCATGCTTTTGTTCACATTACATAAACATGTATTGAGCATTTGCTGTTTTCCAATCACTGAGTCTGCTAATATGAAAAAGAGGCAAACCCTAATTCTAACTCCAGGTTCCTTGACATGGACTTCAATCATTTTAACAACTTTCTCTTTAAAGAAAACTGAGAGAACTGCAGCCCTACTTGGGTATATTGTTAATGAAGCACTTGAAAAAAAAAATTTAGTTTATGTGCTTTGATCAGATGGGGATTGACGTACTTAAGAGTTTTATTTTTAATCTGAAAATCCACTTCAATCTTATGCTCTGGGTAAACAGTCATTACACAAGCCTGGCACAACTCTGTATTTTCAAGAAGCAGGATTCAAGGTTTAACTTGAAATACAATTTTGAGTAAGTTATACAGATTATTGCTTTATAAAAAAACATGGCTTACGTGGACAGGTTTTAGCTTCAATCTTAATCTCCATTTGCTTTACGAATGAACTTCTGCGTTGTGTTTTATATTGAGTTTAAACTTGTTTCAGATTCTCACATACATTTTTAAAGGCATATCTGGAGAGAGATATTTGGATGTCGAGCACTTTTTGTTTCTATGTTTTCATAGAAAGTTCAAATGCATTTTGAGCAGCACTGGACATTTTCAGAGTTGTTTTCTTCTCCTAGCATCACACAGGTGCACGGATTTATAGGTCCAGTCTCTTCTTTATGCTTCCTTCTCTCTGCTTCTCTTTCACTAAATCAGTTTGCATAAATGAGTGCACCGTCGAGTTCACATGAAGACTAGACAAAAATACAGGTGTCCTCGTAATAATCAGCTCCTCTAATTCTCTCTAGTTTATGCTTCAGTCTCAGAGACATCCTATATAAAGCAGACGGCACAGTTATTACTAGTGGAACTGAGGTTACTGATTAGAAGGGAACGTAATCAGGTAGATTGAGCCTGTGAGGGAAGAAACCATTGCTATGAGAGGGGAGTGTTTGCAAAATGCTGTCTGTGAAGCTGAATCTGTGAAGAACACCTCACTATTCATGGCAACCAGAGTGGAAGAAACAGGTGCAAAAATACTGCGCGTTTGTTTGCTTTTGTGGGGCTAGTCAGAGATTAGGTACCTGCTTTATCTGTGCTTGGCTATGATTCTACCTCCAGGTTTATCATACCCCATAGAATGTGTAAGAGAAAAGTACCAACAGGGAAATCAGCAAAAAGCTTTCCTACGAAGGTGTAGCCAGCCTCCGCAGAATTTGAAATGTCTGAGGTCTCATTGGGTGAGTAAAAGCTGCAGCTAAATGCAACAGCCATTCAGAAGAATGATAAATGCCACAAGTATTCGGAAGCAGGCTTCCCTAAAGGTGACTCTTTTGGTCAATTTGCAACCTCTGGGATATATTTAGATTACTCTTATTCCATGCATCTTTCTATAAAAGTTAAATTGGGGCTTCTGTTGTGAGGAAGGGAGGGGAGGGGTTTGACATCAGTGACATATAGGATAATGCAAATCATTGAAATGAGAAAAAACCCAAATTTTACTTTTGGGGTTATGGCTTTTATGAACTTTTTCTTCAGGAATCTAAAACTATTTCTGTATGAAGGAACAAAATTATTAATAAGCCAGACCTTAACCAATAAACAATATTTCTATTTCAAATTAAATTTCTAAGGATGTAAACTACATTCATAAACTCCTTAGAAAACTGAGGGATCTTTGTTGTAACAATAGAAAAACTCATGTGTGTTATATATGTGCAAACATATACATATATGTACATATACATATATGTGAGTTTCAAGAAGTTTTTTTTAATCAAAGAAAAGGAAAATAATAAGGAACATTGTGAATAATAATTTAGATGTGTTCAGACAAGCACAACTTATTAGCAAGCAAACTGGGCCACCAGTTGTAAACAATAATTCCAGGCTGACAAATATCCTGAAATATCTCAGAATGATTTTAGAGGTTAAACATTTATTGTTAAATGCTAGCTTTTAAATAAAGTAAAAAAGTAATAGTGATTAATCATTTTTAAAATATTATATGATGTCCTAAAATTCTAAATTAGCATAAATCTTTGTTCAGTAAATACAATCTATAATTCAATGTGCATTAATTTCTAAATTATGTTACTCTTATTAAAATTCTAATAGCTTCTGACTTGGACAAGTTTCTATCATAAGTATGGCTAGTTTTATTGGAGATGGTAGAACTAAAAGAGTTAATGTAAAAATATACCATTTTAAATTAAAAGAATATGTTGAGAATAAAGACAGTCCAAAGTTAAAATTCTTTTTGGATCTCAAGTTTTCCCATAACTTGATTTGTAAAAAAAAGTTACCAACTTTTGCAAGTCTTGTCTTTCATTTGCTTTGGACTAAATGGTTGTCATTTCTCATTTATAGACTGCCTTTTATAATACTAATCTCTTTCCAAAGATTTTTTAACAATTTTATATTTGTGTTTTATTCATCAGACAGATTGTCCTGGAAGTACAAAGGCCAGTTAATGGTTTATGAGTTCAAGCTGAGCTGAATATAGCTAAGCTCTGCCTTGCTTGACATTTCATCAAAAGCTATGTTGATTTGCAATGTTTACAGACCTATTTATTGAACCCTCACAGCTTGAACTATGCCACCAAGCTTGCTGACATTGCTCAGATTATCTTTAAATGCATGTACAAACTAAGGAGGAAATAGAAAAATAAGTGAAAAACAATCATCAGCCTATTTATTGAATTATGCTTATATGGTCCTTGATTTATTTATTTGATTGTTCCCCTCAAAGCCCCATGACCTAGTTTTTTCCTTTTTTGCTCTTATACAAACTCTGGAAAAAAAATAGACTATAGCAGCGGTTCCCACCCTTCCTTGAGTATGCATCAGAATCATTTGAAGAGCAGGTTAAAACATACCTTGCTCGGCCTCACTCCCAGGGTTTCCAATTCAGTCCTTCTGAGGTGAAGCTCCCAAATTTGCATTTTTAACAGGGTGCTCAGGAGATATAGATATTGATGAATGCTTAAGAAAATACGTGTGCTTAGTCTAGCAATCTGTATTCTCTTTATGCCTTGTTTAGAGAAGTTTGCCACTGTCCAAAAAAATAAACATATATCCTTCAAAAAATTGAGGCATGTGTTCTATTAATGATGAATATATTTAAATTTTAAAATAGGGAATAAATATATTGAATGTGTATTTTTTAAAAATATTTTTCTACTGAAATTAGCAGGAAAATTACTGTTGATCAAAGTAAACAGTTGGTCATTAGGTCTCAAATATGTAAAGGATGAATTTTTAATGACTCCTCTGATTCTTATTCCCTGAGATTTCTCCCTAAGTAAGGATTTAGTCTATGATATTTTTAACAAAATGAAAACATGAGGCACGTGTTACAAATCACTTGAATCTATACTGTCTATCAAAGTCGCCCCTTTGGGTCAGTAAAAATAGATGTTTTCAAACTCATCTTACTGAAGCTACAGTTTGGAAACTTAAACCATAACAAGACTGAATATTTCACTTAATTATAATGCCTAATAAAAATTAGAATATATCTTTTAAAATGCTAATAACTAAAGCCAAGTATTCCGAAAGTGTAACTTTTGCTATTTTTTAAAAAGTTATATGCTCATTTGTTTTGGTCCATTTCTTTCAGTAAAATTTAAACTTTCAGTATATTCTAATGAGGAACAACATTTAGATTAAATGTTTAATATGGATGATTGAATTTTAATGGAATTCAATCTAGATGTTTATAACTTAGAATTGGGGATGGACATGCTTTAAGGAGGTAGAAATTTTTATCACAGCCATTTTCTCAATTTTTGATTAAATACATCAAGAAAATATATAATCATTTATTTTCAGTTTTATAATGTATTCTTTCTTATCTACTCTTACCTGTAACATGCTTCAGAAGTAGAGCTATGATGGCATTTTCACATTTTTAATTTAGATACTATTCCGATTTGATGAAAATGAGGGTAATGCTTAAAAAGCAAATGTACCATATTTCTGATCTTTATTATATTGAATAATTTATTTTGGCTTGGCTCAGTTACCAGTTTATTTTTTACTTTCCCTTTCATGATTAAAGCAACTCATAATTACTAACAGATAATATTAATGATAATAAATTATGGTTTTATTTATGAGAAAGAAATCATTCTTAATGGCATTTCAGAGGATACATTTGAGAAAAGTAACTAATGTTGTACTAGGTCTCTTATATTCCTTGTCCTTCATCACTGAATACTTAGCAGTTAATACCTGCCTGGCATGTAAGCAGAGTTCAATAAATTAGCTAGATAAATGAATGAATGAATCTTATAGAAAAATTTGCTCAGGGAAAAAAAAAAGAGGAGGTATTTTTATTTCAATTTTATTTGTTTTGGTCTGAATGAATAATATCTATCATATTTTATTCTGATAGCTATTAGAGCATTAATTGAATGTGAGAACAAAATGCATGTTGGCTTGTGTTTGTTTTTTATTAATATAGGATTGTTTTTAAAATCTCATTGAGACTTTCAGGATACAATCATTTATTCACCTTTTCAGTTTTCTGATTTTTCATGTTCAAGCCACAATCATAATCCCTTCAATGACTCATAAACATATACACACAAATATACACAGTTCATATACAATCATATGTCATTTAACAACAGGGATAGCTTTTGAGAAATGAGTCATTCTGTTGTTGTGTGAACATCATAGGACGTACTTACACAAACCTAGATGGTGTAGCCTACTACACACCCAGGCTATATGGTATAGCCTATGGCTCCTAGGCTACAGACCTATACAACCTGTGACTGTAATGAATACTGTAGGCAATTATAACACAGTGGTAAGCATTAGTGTATCTAAACATGTCTGAGCATAGAAAAGGTATAATAAAGTACAGTATTACAATCTTATGGGACCACTGTCCTATATCCAGTCCATCGTTGACTGAAAGGTAATTATGCAGTGCACGACTGTATTTTATTTTGGGCCACACTTGAAATTGAGATGGAAGCCAGGGAAAGGAAGAACCTGAAATAAATGGATGTTTATTTCATTTTTCCAGTCAAAACTCAGCCTTTTAGTTTTATGAAAAGTGTTAAAAGTATGGTTGAGAGAAAGGGAGGAACAAAAATGACAGGGCTAAAGGGTCCACATTTCTCTATATCCTCTTAGGCAGCTTTAAAGTTGCCAAAAGCAGAAAAAGTACTCGTTTGCTTTACCCCATCTTTGAGACTCAAGACAAGATTGAACATGAACCTGTGGGAAAGAAAGTTCTTTTCAATTAAACACAAGTTACTTGAAAATACATTCTGTCAATATTTTTTTTTGAAAGTTGAGTCAGTCTATGCCTGCATAATGAAAACTAAGAGGTGCTGAAGTTCTCACTAAATTATCAGGAAATCTAGACAAATCTTTTTGCAATAAAAATAAGCACCAATGATTTCTACCAAAGCCTTTTGGTTATAGAGTGATGAGAAAAAAATCTTGCCATATAATTAAAGATAGTGAAATTATCTATTATGGCTATCTGCATTAGATTATTTGACTGAAAAATTTTTATATAAGTGTGAATGAAGTGTGTATAACTAAAATTATATATTGAGTATGTGCTTTACTGTAGAGTATCATTTTTCCAGCAAAGTGTATTATTTAATCACGTTGGAATCCTAATTATTAATCACAAAGTAAAACCAAACTAAAAATAAAGTATACCTCATGTGAAGACATTCCAGTGAATAAAATAATTTCTGTGTGAACTAGCCTGCTGTTCAAATTTTTTATGCTTATGCTTCAGATAATGTTTACCAAAATACTGACAGATTTCTGCAAGCACAATTTTTAAACAGTTACCTTGGAGGTTTCTAGGACCCAGAAAATATTTCTATTGGTTTCAAACAACCACAAAACAACTATAATAAAAGTGCTTTTACTAGAGGCCATATATACCACAAGTGAAAAGGGATTCTGTGAAGATTATTTTGGAACATAGATAGCTTTTGTGGCTCTGGTATTTCCAATTAGTCTATTCATAAAAGTCCATGAATTAAAAATGTAACAATAATTGTGTAGAAGTTATAAAATTTAACAGATACTGGCATAGATTTGAAATATGGAGAACTAGTAAGAAGGTAGTACATGTTGACAAATGGCAATGTGATGTCAAGTTATTACAGTTTGTTTTAATCTTATTAACCAACATAAAAATATGTAAAGCCCTTACACATTTTAGTGGATCAAGAAACAGATTTGCAAATAGCGTTCCCCAAATTAAGTGAAGAATGTAGGGGCTTTATTTTCTAATCTTCAAATAATGAGGTTGGACTAGATGACTTATAAGGTCCATTGTATAGCTCCTAATGATAACCCCTTTAAGGAGTGTTCTAATAGAGGAGAGAAGTAAATAAGGTCCTGAAGAGAAAAGGAGATGCAGAAGATGTTGCTGATGCTCTGATACATGTCTCCCACCCCACCCTGAGTTCAGTGCAATTTCTGAACCTCCAACTCAAGAGCTCCTGTCTCTTCCTCCGCTGCTTTGCACACGGGCTTATTCCAGCACCTTGAGAGCCTGCTCTGCTGCAAACAGGAGTAACCCAGAAATATCGGGGGAGGGGGTGTTAATGCCACCAAAAGCAACCTTTATTAGCGGATGAGAGTCCTTGGTAAAAGAAGCGTGCCACCTCATCCTCTGGTGGCCAATTCTGAGGCATGTTCCTCATAACTTTTCATAGCTTCACCAGCAGGATTGCGCTCCAGTTGCCCCCCCCCCACCATTGTAAAAATGCTCATTGACACACCCTTTACTGCCTCCTCCCCTTTGCTAAACTCACTTTTTCTACCCTCTCACTTGCACTTTCTGAAATCAATTGCCAGACAAACTACTTACACTTCAAATCCTTACCTCAGTGTCTGTTAGGAGGAGAATCCAAAGTAGCACAGATGGTTAGAGAAAAAATTGTTTCACGTGCTTAATAAAACAGGGCAAAGGCACTTAAGATGTTAGAGGGAGGGATGGTGAGGGAACTCACATGGGATGACTTTGCTCTGTTTAATAACTGAAGTTGGAGCAGGAGGTGGAGAGGAAGGAAACAGTTTGTGAACCTGAAAAGCAGGGAGAAAGTTCAGAAAAGCTGGTATAGGATATGTGCCAGATATACCAATACGTGAGAAAAATAAAGCTCATGGAACAGCAGAGCAAGTGGAAATATATCACACATATCTTTTGTTTTCATCCTAATCTAATTTACTCATGCACACTGCAATGCTCCCCCACCCCCGAACTTGTGTTTTTGTCCCCTTCTATTTACACCATTCTCCACGTAGGATAAAGAGTGATATTTTAAAAATATAAACCAGGTTGTGTCAATCTCTGGTTAAAGACCATTATTGTCCTGATGCATCTAATACCTTTATTGCATTCCAAACTTGATTCGTGCCTCTTTCTCCCTCCTGCTAGGCAGTCTGACTGCATTTCAGCTGCACTGACCTGCTCTCATTTGTCAAATACCAGTCTCTTTTCTGCTATTGCCTTCGCCTGGCATGCCCTCCTCACTCACCCTCTAGCTGCTTTGATCATCACTGAATATACAGTAACAAGCATATTGTCAGCCACGTAGCTGTAGCTTAATATATATTTGATGAATTAAATAAGGAGAAGAACAAGAGCAGTTCAGTTGATGGTGGATAATAGTGATTTATTGAGGAATAAACTACATCATTTATTTGATGTTTCCCTACCAAAGAGAAGTAGACATTTGGAGAAAGAAGACAGTAGTTATTATTCTGGATTGGAATATAATAGTTTCAGGAAGCAAAAATATGTTCAAGGAAATTCAAGGAAGTTAAAGTCTAAGATGTTGTTCTTTGTATTTAACACTGATGTGGTCACTCGGAGTCCAGGCTACAGGGGATATCAAACAGTAGATGTGTAAATTGGGAGTGAGTGATGCTATTATTAAAGATAATGAGCAGTTAGTAGGTGACGGGGTTGCAGCTAGTGTCAGATACAGAGGTTGCAGTTACTGGTAGTAGTAGTTGTAGTGGGAAACCCTTCTGGAATGATGAAGAAGCATGCTGAGAAAGCCCCAAAGGAAAAGGGACCATAGTGCTGTGGATAAGGAGATTGGCATAAATGGAGCAAAAGTCAGTGTTGAAAAGTGATTTGAGACAAGGACAAATTAGACAAGTTGGCTTGGTTAGTATAATACCCATGATGTAAGAAAAGCTATGCGGAGGTGGCTCAGCAAACCTAATTGCAAGGGACTTTTGAGGGCAGCATATCAGGTTATCACATGCCAAGAATATTTCATTTCAGAGACTTTAGTTTTCTCATTAATTTTATCACTAATCCATTCCTTTTCAGAATGTATTTCGAATTTCACATCAGGTTGACTTTAAAGCTTATGTGCAGATGAAGGTTTCTTTTCCATTGAGTAAGGCAGTTGGTCCTATTCTTTGCTTAAGAGTAAAACAAGCTTATGTTGGTTGCTGCAAGCAGGATTATTAGATAACCAATTACTATTCAGATTGTGTTACATTCCTTAAAATTACTCAAGCAAGAGTCTCGAACCTGTTCAACCTGAACACATCTGATATCCTCAGCCAAGTAGAGGATGTAAATTAGACAGCTTCTGGCTTTACCACTGTGGAATCTAATGAACTGACTTGTCTAAATTTCAAGACCAGTCAAGTCTTTGAGGGTGAGCCCGTTTCATCATTTCTGCTTCTGTTTTGTCCTATAGTATGTGATGGTACAAAAGATATTTTACATGCAAATTTTAACAAGTTGAGAAACTCCTTTAAAAATGGATTTTCTTTCCATATTTGACTAGTGTATGGTTCCAGATATCCTAGAAATGTTTTCATGGCAAAAGTTTCAGATTCTTAGTGACACAAGGAAATTATAGAAGTACGTAATGATTTGTGATCAGGACACGTGGATGGAGTTCCAACTCCAATCCTTCTTTTGTGGCTTTGACAGTCATTTATCCTCAATGGGCCTCAGTTTTCATATCTAAAAATAACAGCTTTTCAGGTTCACTTATTTCAAGGGTAAAATCAGATAAAATATAAGTGTTAACAGCATTAAAATATAATAATAAATATGAGGTACTTTCATCCAGATTATTTGAAGTATAATTGATAATTGGAAATTGTATATATTCAAGATGTACAATGTGATGATTTGATACACAATATATATTGTGACATGATTACTGCAATCAATATATCTATCACCTCACATAGTTACCATTATTTTTTGTTTGATGAGAACACTTAAGATGCACTCTCTTGGAAAATTTTAAGTATACAATATAGTTATTAACTATTGTCACCATTCTGCACATTAGATCCCCGTTTATTCATCTTATGACTGGAAGTATATAACCTTTGACCAACATCTTTCCATTTTTCCCAATCCTTAGCTCCTGGTTACCACCATTTTCTATTTCCATGATCTCAACTTTTTTAGATAATATGAGTTAACTTTTGAAAAATATTTTAGTTTATTTTTAAATTGACAAAATTTTATATATTTATTGTGTACAATATGTTTATACATACACACACATTATGGAATGGGTAGATCTAGCTATGTTAAGTGTTTTTAATAACTCTGCAACCAAAAGTTATGGTTCAAGGCTTTTAGCTGATTGGCTGTGTAATTCTCAAATCTAAGAGAATTTCTTTTGAGTTGAGAGCAATATGAATCCTCTCAGAAAAGTACGTTGCCAATGGTCTTTTAAGGGGTTTCAGCTATGTAGTTTTATCTATATTCTCAGCATTAAATATTATTTCTCCAGTACAGGCCAGCTCACTCAACTTATTCTTGCTTTGCTAGGCTTGCTCTCCTTTCTGGAATCTTTTCCGTCCATCTACCTTTGGTTCTAAAGTATTCCCTTTTTTAAAATTTTATTGGGGGAAAGCTACAAAACATTTACAGTCCAATGTTTACAGTCACAATTTGTAGTGAGCTGATTTCCCAAAATATATTACCACTCAAGTTGACTTATCTTGTTACATTCAAAAACCTACTCTGTCAAAGTAGTCCAGAGAGTACATACATAGTGCTCCAACTGTATCTACTGTATCTACGTACAACCAACACTCCATTTTAAGTGTACAATTAAATGATTTTCAGTGAACTTACCGAGGTGTACAGTTGATCACATGAATCAGTTTTTGAGGAAATCCTTTCCCCTATTGAGACCCCTAATTCCACTCCCCAACTACTTTTCAAGCATATCCCGCCCCTCCACAGTGACCCCCCATGTCGCTCAGACTTTTTTTTTTTTAATTAAAAACCAAGACACAAATACACATGTTAGACAAGTGCCCGTCAATGCATGAGTGGATTGTTAAAATCTGGTATTTGTTCACAATGGAATATTACTCAATTTTAAGAAATGACAGTGAGTTAGAACCTCTTGTATTATCCTGGATTAAGCTTGAGTCCATTATTTGAAGTGAGGTGACACAAGACCCGAAGAATGGGTT
>CAUYRT010006070.1:0-11171 GCA_963574885.1 Lepilemur ruficaudatus | reverse complement strand
TCAAGCAATCCTTCTGCCTCAGCCTCCCAAGTAGCTGGGACTACAGGCATGCGCCACCATGCCCGGCTAATTTTTTACATATATTTTTAGTTGTCCAATTAATTTCTTTCTATTTTATAGTGGAGACGGGGTCTCGCTCTTGCTCAGGCTGGTCTTGAACTCCTGACCTTGAGCTATCCACCCGCCTCGGCCTCCCAGAGTGCTAGGATTACAGGTGTGAGCCACCGCGCCCGGCCTCAACTACCCAATTTTATGACATTTAAGTTATTTTTTATTACTATATATTATTATATAATGGAATAATATAACATCCAACATCCCTAGGCTTTTTGCATATTCCAATTTAATTCCTTAGCATTTGTTCTTAGCGATTGAATTGCTGGGTCAAAGGACATGAATATTCTGTATATATATGCAATGATATTCTGGAAAATATTAACTGGTTTGTATATGTGGCAAAGGGACACTTATACAAACTTGTGTGTACTTTTTTCCTTGTGTAAATACCCCCACCATGGTCCCTTTCAATCCAACAATTTAATGCTATGAAACAGAATTGGAAAGTGCAGTTGTATAATCTTTATATACCATAAATGTAAATAACCTCCACAACATAGATAATAATAAAATGTAGTAAAATAATTAGGAAGTGATGAGTTTCGAGTGTTTGTTACCTTACTTTTAATGTAATTTATTGTAAGTTTACATAATTTGATTAATTATAATTTACATAATTAATATTAATTTAATTAATAATGATTGTGCTTAACAACTGGGTTGCAAAATCCCTGAAAATTTAACAGTGGACTCTTATGAACCCCACTATGAGCAAATTCCAACACACATTATCTAGATAATCTAGATAATCTGCTAGATTATCTTTTCATTTCTCCTCTTCTTCC
Organism: Lepilemur ruficaudatus; assembly: GCA_963574885.1. Classification (NCBI taxonomy): domain Eukaryota; kingdom Metazoa; phylum Chordata; class Mammalia; order Primates; family Lepilemuridae; genus Lepilemur; species Lepilemur ruficaudatus. The sequence continues at coordinate 10,269 of CAUYRT010006070.1, read as the reverse complement.
TTCCATCTTCCCCTCTCTTATTCCCATTTGTTATATGTATGGCGGAATTTTTTATCCCCAGATTGTTATTTCCATTATGGAAGAAATATATGTACTGAAGACCAATGTATCTTTTTTTCAATTATAACTCTTATAATAGGTTTGTCTTGCTTTGACACTCGAATCTTTACCTTAGATGGAATCTAAGTGAAAGAAGTGAAGTTTGGATTCCCAGCTATATTTTTTTTGCCCATAGACTCTTCAGTTTTCCCCCAAACGCTGAATAATTCACACAATTTTTTTTTTCCATATGAGATCTTACCACATTTCCCAGACTGGTCTCAAACTCCAGCGCTCAAGTAATCCTCCCACCTCAGCCTGCCGGCTAGGTATGACTACGGGCCTGTGCCACTGCACCTATCCTGTACTGACTATTGATTGAATTATTCCAGTCTTACTGTTTCTAATAATTTTTTTATTATCTAAGGTTTTCTAGATACATAATCCTATATTATGCAAATAAAGACAATTTTGTTGCCTGCTTTCAATATCTGTGACTGTATTCTTCTCTGTAAAGAATAAAATTAAGTTGGCTAGTATTTAGCACATTGTTAACATTGGGCACCCTTATCTTTTTTCTGACCTTGGAAATGATTCTAATAGTTCCTCTTCATCTATGATACGCCTTTTGGTTGGTTGTATGTTCTAAAAGATCATGTTAAACAAGTATCCATCTAACTTTTTAATGTTTTTATAGAGGGAAGGTCTCACTGTTGCCCAGGCTGCTCTCAAACTCCTGGACTCAAGCAGTCCTCCAGCCTTGGCCTTCCAAAGTGCCAGGATTACAGGTGTGAGCCACTGTGTCTGGCCTTACTATGATTTGTAAGGCTCAGATTTATAAGGCTCTTCTCACATATCCACAAAATGCTACTGTGATGATGCATTATATACCATTTTACCATTTTATACTCATGCAACTAGACTTTGAGAATGTTTTTGTCATTGTTTTCTTAACAATGAGAATAATATTTTAATTTGTATATTCCTGATTGTTATAGGTAATCATATATTACTAAATTTATTGGGTAATTGTATTTGTTTCTGAATTGTTTAGAAGGAGTGGTTTTGGTAAGATTTTTGTAGGGATGTGATCATAATTATCTTAAAGAAAGATTTTTCTTGATCACTAAAAAAGCTGATCTCTTTATATTGTATGGCTTATTATTTATATATGTTCAGCGAAAGTGTTAACTGTATAGGCCTCTTTGAGTTTACTTTTGCATATCTGGAGCCTACACACTATTGCACAACTACTCAAGTTGCAAAATTAATATTGTAACTTTTCATAAGGAATCTCAGCTAGGACATTTAAAAACCACAGTTGTTTGCTCTACCTAGGCTGAGAAAGCAAGGCCAGGACTCTCTGCCAGTTTTCACCTACAGCAGTGCCTTTAAATATCCCTGGGATTTTCTAAGATTCCTGGCCTGCTGGAGAGTGACTTTCCTTATCACCTGTAAAGCTGAGCCCCTTTAAGCCAGAGACCAGGCTAGTTTTCTTGGGAGGGCTTATAAAGTCAACATTAGTTCCTTCAAAATAGCTTATTACACCTGTTTAAATGAGCATTGTTCTCAAATATGACACTCTAGATAAAACTTTTGTTGCCTAATAGATTTGTTTTAATTATATCCTGGTAAAAGGAGAACAGATTCTTATTGAATCTATGCAGATATCTCTATTGCCATGAAAAGTAAGGAGATTTTTTTTTAAAAAACCTGAATTATGAGGGTTAGTGAAAATCAGTATTTTTAAATGTTTTATTTTGGCTTACAGATGCAGAGTTTACTAAATTGTTGTGATTGTGGAAAAGGTTAAGTGTCTCTTTTAATTTGACACTTTTCCCATGCAATTCTTATAAGAGTAACATACCAAACAAACCTAATTCTGGCAGCTCTATTTTTATGAGGTCAATGGATAAATATTTTTAGTTGTTTCTGAGACACTCTGAGAAATCTCAAAGATAGTTTAGTGTAAGATATGTAGTATATTATGAAAGTTTTATTTTTTCTATATTTAGGTTCTGATTAGAGGAATGAAAATAGAGAGTTGTTAGAAGATATTTAGGACTTAAGATAGAATCATGGGCTGTAGAGCCATACCAGCCTGAACGCACCCGATCTCGTCTGATCTCGGAAGATAGAATCATGGGTACCTGAAAGCAATCTCTGGTTACCTATTTAATCAAAGTAGCAATAAAAATACACATAGAAAATTAACACCTTAGCTTTTTTATAAGTGAGGAGCAATCTTTATCTTTTTTTTTCTTTAATATAGTCAAGGACATAATGAAATCAAGGTAAAGCACAGAAAAGTATTCTGGTTGGACCTAGAATTTCTGCACATTATACAGAAGGTATAGAATAGCCTAATAGCTTTTTGTGTATGAAGTCATTAGTCAGTATTCTAAGTAAACAAGCTCATCAATGTTGAATGAAATTTTCTAAAATTTAAAATGCTTTATAGCTTCTTTTCAGAGTTGGGTGTTATAAATTAAGGCAAATAAAATTCACTTTCCAGGTTAGGTCCTTCATTAGAAATTTAGAGTGATTGTTATTAACAATAATAGATACTATAATACAAATAATTTCTTCTTAAATTTATAATTAGTTTTTGGCTGAGATCATCATTGTTTTTTCATCACAGTGTAGCTGATAACTAGGAGCAGAAGCATCATCTTTGGCACTTCTTGTTGTTTCTTGTGATTCTATAAATTAGTATTATGTTTAATCCATGATTATTTTTGGAAGGAAACCTTTTAAAGTCCCTCATTTTTATGAAAGTTATATTAAAAGTTAACATGATTAGTTTATTATTTACTTATTTTTTTTGAGTCTTGATCTGTTGCCCCCCTTAGAGGGCAGTGGTGAGATTATTGCTTACTGCAACCTCAAACTCCTGAGCTTAAGTGATCCTCTTGCAGCAGCCTCCGGACTTGCTAGTACTACATGCATGTACCACCACACCCAGCTAATGTTTTTATTTTTTTGTAGAGATGGAATCTCGCTGTGTTGCCCAGGCTGGTCTCAAATTACAGGTTTCAAGCAATCCTACTGCTTCAGCCTTGCAAAGTGCTAAAATTACAAACATGAGGTACCATGCCCAGCCCATAAAGTAGTTAATATAATTTATAAATCTACTTCATTATACTCATAAATTGTGAATGTGGACAAAATGCTGATCAAATCAGTAAGGATACCACTGTGAGCTCCTCAACAGTGTGGAATTCATACTCTTCCCACCAGGTAGCTTGGGTATATATGTGATGTATAAAGTGCCTAACATTCAACCCTATGGGTGGCAGCAGTATCAATCCATATATTAAATATTAATTAGTGTTAGTAGTTAGCAAATTTTCTCTTTCTCTCAATAAAAATTGGACCGTTTATGATTTTTTCTCATACTTAAAGAGCTCATCTTGAATATCTCACTTTTGAAGAAATTGTTTAATTCTGGCATCTGCATGTGGATTTTAGATTCTCATAAACATTTCCTTTTGGGGCTCTACAGTTTACCAGCTTATGTGTAATATATTACCCTAAAGTTGGGTGGCTAACTTTATTAAATCTGCTTCCTAGTATTTGAAGAAATGGCTTCATATTTAAATTTTCATTCTATTATATTTTAATTGTTTAGTTTTAGAGATGACACCAGTCAGTATGATGCTGGCTGTGGGTTTGTTGTATATGGCTTTTATTATTTTTACATATGTTCCTTCTGTGCCTGGTTTTTTGAGGGTTTTATCATGAAAGTATGCTGAATTTTATTGAATACTTTTTCTGCATATACTGAGATCATATGGTTTTTCTTTTTAATTTTGTTTATGTTGTGGATCACATTTATTGATTTGCATTTTTTGAACCATTCTTGCATCACTAAGATGAAACCACTTGATCACGGTGTCTTATCTTTTTTGGGGCGTGGGGAACAGGGTCTTGTTCTGCTGCCTAGGCAGGAGTGCACTGGCATCATCATAGCTCACTGCAATCTCAGACTCCCAAGCCCCAGCAATCCTCCTGCATCAGCCTCCCAAGAAGCTGACGCTACAGGTGTGCACCACCATGCACAGCTAATTTTTCTGTTTTTTATAGAGATAGGTCTTGCTCTTGCTCAGGCTGGTCTCAAACTCCTGATCTCAAGCAGTCTTCCTGCCTTGGCCTCCCAGAGTGCTAGGATTATAGGCATGAGCCACTGTACTCAGCCATATTATCTTTTTGATATGCTGTTGGATTTAGTTTGCTAGTATTTTGATGAGGATTTTTGCATCTTTCTTCATCAAGGATATTGGTCTAGTTTTCTTTTTTTGTTGTGTCCTTTCCTGACTGTGGTGTAAGAGTGATACCAGCTTTGTAGAATGAGTTAGGGAGGATTCCTCCCTTCTTGATTCTTTTGGTATAGTTTCAGTTCTTTGTAATCTGGTAGCACTCAGCTGCGAATCTATCTCGTTCTGGGCTTTTTTTGGGCAGGGTGATTTTTCAGTACTGACTCAGTATTATTACTCATTGATCTGTTTGGGATTTGTATTTATTCCTGGTTCAATCTTGGAAGGTTGTATATTTCCAGGCATCTATCCATTTACTCTAGGTTTACTAGTTTGTGAGCATAGAGTTATTCATGGTAGTCTCTGATGATCTTTTATATTTCTGTGGTATCAGTTGTAATGTCTCCTTTTTCATTTTTGATTGTTTATTTGACTCTTTTCTCTTTTTTCTTGCTTATTTGAGCTAGCAGTCTATCAATTTTATTTATCTTTTCAAAGAAACCAACTTTTCATTTCATTAACCCTTTATATTGTTTTTTTGGTCTCACTTTCATTTGGTTGTGCTCTGATCTTTGGTATTTCTTTTCTTCTGCTAGCTTTGGATTTGGTTTGTTTTTGTCTTTTCTAATTTCTTGAGGTGTGGGACATTAGATTAATTTGTGATGTTTCCATTTTTTAAATTTAGGTATTTAAGGCTATAAACTTCCCTCTTAGTACTGCTGTTACTGTATCCCAGAGGTTTTAGTATGCTTTGTCTCTCTTTTCTTTCATTTCAAAAAAATTTTTAATTTCCATCTTAATTTTGCCCTTGACTTAGAAATCAGTCAGGAGAAAGTTGTTTAATTTTCTTATATTTGCATAGTTTTAAGAGTTCCTATTGGAATTGATTTCCAGTTTTACTCCATGGTCTGAGAAAATACTTGATATGATTTGATTTTTTAAAATTTATTGAGACTTGTTTTATGGCCTAACATATGGTCTGTGTTGGAGAATGTCATGTGCTGATGAGAAGAAAGTACATTTTGTTGGTGTTGGGTAGACTGTTCTGTAAATGTCTGTTAGATCCATTTGCTCTAAAGTCCAATTTAAGTCCAGTGTTTCTTTATTGGTTTTCTGTCATGATGATTTGTCTAGTACTGTCAATGGGGTGTTGATGTCCCCCACTATAATTGTATTATTGTCTATCTTTTTTCTTAGGTCTACTACTGTTTGTTTTATGAAGTTGGGTGCATATATATTAGGATTGTTACATCTTCTCATTGAATTGATCCCTTTAGCATTGTATAATGACCTCCTTTTTCTATTTTTACTGTTGTTAGTTTAAATTCTGTTTTATCTGGTATAAGTATAGCAACTTCCTGCTCATTTTTGGTTTCTATTTGGATGGAATATGTTTTTCCACCCCGTTTGCCTTTAGTCTATAAGTGTCTTTAATAGTAATGTGGGCTTCTTGTAAATAGCATGTAGTTTGGTCATGTTTTTATAACCATTCCTTCAGTCTCTTAAGTGGGACATTTAATCCGTTTATGTTCAAAGTTAATATTGATATGTGAGATTTTGTTCCTGCCATAATGTTGTTATTTAGTTGCCTTGTGGCCTCATTTATTTAATTGTTTATAGCGCTTGTGAGTTTTGTACTTTCATGTGTTGTTATAATGGTAAGTATCCACCTTTCACTTCCATGCTTAAAACTTCCTTGAGCATTTCTTGTAGGGCTGGTCTAGTGGTGACAAATTCCCTCCACATTTGCTTGTCTGGGAAACACTATTTCTCATTCACTTATGAAGCCTATTCTAGCATGATACAAAATTTGTGCGACAGTTTCTTTCTTTGAGACGTCTTAAAATAGGACCTCAATCTCTTCTGGCTTGTAAGGTTTCTGCTGAGAAGTCTGCTGTTAGTCTGATGAGATTTCCTTTAAAGGTGACGAGATGCTTTTCTCTTGCTGATTTTAGGTTTTTCCTTCATGTTGACTTTAGATAGTCTGATGACAGTTTACCTTGATAAAGTCTTTCTTGCAGTGTATTTCTCTGGAGTTCTCTGAGCTTCTTGTATCTGGATTTGTAAACCTTTAACAAGACTAGGGAAGTTTTCCTCAATTATTTTCTTAAATAGATCTTCCAAACATTTTGCTTTTTCTTTACCTTCAGAAATACCTATGGTTAGTAGGTTCAGGTGCTTTATATAATGTCTTAGTTCTCCAGGCTTTGTTCATTTTTTAAAATTCTTTATTTTTGTCTGATTGGATTAATTCAGAAGATCTGTCTTCATGTTCTGAGATTCTTTCTCCTGCTTGGTCCAGTCTATTTTTACAGCTTTCAACTTTATTTTGTAATTCCTTTAATAAATTTTTCAATTCCAGAAGTTGTTAGGTCTTTCTTTAAAATATCTTCTTTGGTAAAGTTCTCTTTCATAACCTGAATTTTCTGATTTCTTTGCATTGGTGTTCAAATTTCTCTTGGATCTCATTGAGCTTCTTTATAATTCATATTTTGAATTCTTTATCTGGCATTTGAATATTTTCATTTTGGTTAGGATCCATTGCTAGGGAGCTAATGTGATCCTTTTAGGGGTGTTGTAACACCTTGATTTTTCATACTGCCATAATTTTTACATTTTTTCCATCTTATCTGGAGAAACTATCTTTTCTTATTATTTTTTAATTTATTTTTGTTTGGATGGTATGTGTAGTTTTTTGGTTTCTTCGTTTTCTTTTCCTTGAGGATGTGACTGCTATGTATGTTGCATATGGTGGTTTGGCTCTGCTTCTGGTACTTTCAATGTCAAAGACTCTATATGAATTCCTGGTCATGGATAGCCTTAGTTTGGTGGCTTTCTCAAATGGTGATTGTACTACTGTTATATTGGGCATGTGAACAGGCTCACAGTTTCTTTGGGGCCAGCAGAGATCTCAAGACGCTTATGTCATTCCTAAGCACTGTGCCCTTGTGTCTGCAGATTTTGTATTGAGTTGTGCAGTTCATCCTCCAGACCAGTAGGTGGCACTTGTAGTAAAAGCTAGTCACTGCAGTAGCAATCGGGTTTATGCTGTGTGTGTGTGTGTGTGTGTGTGTGTGTGTTTGCTGGGAGAAGCTCTCAATTTCTGCTGGCAATGTGCATGTCTATGCACATGCTGGCAATGCACAGTGGGCTGAGCTCTCTGCTCTGTCCCTAAGGAGGGGACAAAGCTAGGCAGAGATGTACTGGGCATGCCCATCCTTGAGCCCCCCAGTGGTAGGCACAAGCACCAACCCCTGACAAGGGTGGAGGGGATTTCCTTGTGGAACTCACTGAGGTTTCCACCGGTTGGAGGAAAGTGGCTGCCCCAGCACCATAGCGTCATTAGGCAGGATCATGATCCATGATCTGTTTCCCTGTCACGCCCCCATCCCAGTGGTCAGGAAGCTCATATCAGTCAGAGACCACTGTCTATCTCCAGGCTGCAGTGTAGCCAAGAATTATAAAAGATGCGTGGCCCGCAGCTGACCAAATGAAGTGGCTGTGGTGGAAAGCTTCCTCCCTTAGCCCCAATTACAGAATTTCCCATCTCTCCTTCTCTCAGCAGCAGGGACATTGCAGGCACACTACTGCTTCATGTAGTTATGGGGGAGGGGCCCTACCTTTCGCACAAGCGCAGGTCCAGTGGCTACACTGTCCGTGGGTATGCATTAGCCCCTATCTGGCCCTACACTGTCCTGGCATGCCTGTGCCAACTTCCAACGGGGGACAGCCATAACTATTTTTGCAGCAGCGGGTGGAGGCGGAGGGGATGTGCCCCTCTTCATGCCTGAGCCCTAACATCAAGACAGCTGGCTGGGAGGATAGATTTACATTCCTACCTTGGAGAGCCAAGCGCAGCCTTTGTGTCTCTGCTGGAAGCTGGGCTTATAAGCAGGGAGCTCTCAAGACTCAGGAAAGTGTGCACTCTGGTTTTCTTTGTCTCAAGGGCCCCTCTCCGTTACAGAAGCAGAGGCATGGATGCTATAGTATTGGCCCAGGGCAGAACACAGACCTCTGGGGCCTGAGCTCTTGAAATGGTGCAGTGCTGCAGCCCCTCAGGGATTGGAAGCCTCTGGGACTGCACATGAGCTCCCTCTCTGTACAATCTCTAGGTGGTTCCCTACATTAGTTTGGAGGCCTGCAAGGGTTGAGGGGTTCTCCCATAGCTATGCTTTTAAAAGTCCATGGTGGGAATGTGGATCTCATGGGTTCTCTCACTTACCCCTTCTCTTTGTCTGGGAGCTTCTCCCGGTTTCCAGTCAATCCCAGCCAAGTGGGCTGCCTCTCTTCCTTCTCCTTTACTTTCCGTGTTTCCTTGTCGCTCCTCTGTTGAATCCCAGCATTTTCTCTTAGACAATCTATTCAAAGTGCAAAATCTGTTTGCCATTTTGGTTCTTCTGGGGGGAAGAGATGCATACCGGGTGCATCTATTCAGCCATCTTGGGCCCTGGTCCAGTACTGAATCTTAATCAAAATTAGTGACCGAGATATAGAATGTCCTGCTATCACAGACTTCATTATATTTTTCTATTTTCATGAAAGGCAGTGATCTGACATCATTCACAGCTTAAGTGTTCCATGCTGACAGTGTTTTAAGATTATGCCTACATTTTGTATGTTTTTAAAAAATTACTTTTGGAAGAATTGTATGTCAATAATTTATTGTGTTCTTTAATGTAGTCAACTAGAATTCCATATGTAGCTTCTACTTATTTAAGCACAATTTTAACTGTTTATTTGTGTATAATTTCAAACTTAACAGAAAAGTTGCAAGAAGAATAGAACACCCATATAGCCTTTATCCTTTTATCTAAATTTACCTACTTTTTTGTTGTTTTGAACCATTTGAGGTTTCCGAATCATTCCAGAGCAATGACCATTTACCCCTAAATACTTCAATGTATATTTTTTAAAAATAGGGGTACACTTACCAACTTCAGAAAATAAAGTTGTTACAAAACTCTTATCTCCTGCCCAAATTTCGATGTTTGTCATTTGACCAAATAACGTTGTTTATAGTTTTCCCTAATTCAATATAGGATCTACTCTAAATCAGGTTTTACAATTGTCATTTACATTTGGTTTCCTTTAATACCGCACTTTTCTATGGCTTTTCTTCGCCTTCTTTGACATCAGTGTTTTTGAAGAAAGTAGGCCCCCTTCAACTTTTCTTCTTTTTTAGTTGATATATAATATTTGTACATATCTATGGGGTACATGTGATATTTTGATACATGTATAGAATGTATAATGATCAAATTAGGGTATTTAGGATATCCTGTCACCTCAAACACTTATCATTTCTTTGTGTTGGGAACATTTCAAATCTTTTAGCTATTTTGAAATATACAGTATATTCTTAACTATAGTCACCTATTGTGCTATCAAACACTAGCGCTCGTTCCTTTTATCTAAGTGTATGTTTGTAAAAGACAAAGGTTAGATACCATGAAGTGGGTTGAAATGCCTTAACTGTACACATGTTGTCAGACCTTAGTGACTCTTCCATCCTTTTCAAAGGGGAGTGCTAACCACCTCTCCTTTCATGCAACCCAACTTTCTTTTTATAGAATGCTCCTAATTGGAGCTGTCTGATGTTTTCTCTGGTTAGATTCAGGTTACACATTCCAGGCCAGAATACTATAGAATACTTGCATTGTAAGTGACCATTTTTATGATTTATTTGTTGCAATTAACTCATTGAACTTTTCGTTTTGCATTTTTACTCACTAGTTGTACTGCACAGTGTGTTCTTTTTTTTTTTTTTTTTTTTTTTTTTAGACAGAGTCTCACACTCTTGCCCGGGCTAGAGTGAGTGCCGTGGCGTCAGCTTAGCTCACAGCAACCTCAAACTCCTGGGCTCAAGCAATCCTTCTGCCTCAGCCTCCCGAGTAGCTGGGACTACAGGCATGTGCCACCATGCCCAGCTCATTTTTTCTATATATATCTTTAGTTGGCCAATTAATTTCTTTCT
>CAUYRT010006067.1:0-16574 GCA_963574885.1 Lepilemur ruficaudatus | reverse complement strand
TATATATATATGTCCATATACCTATATACAATATAATTTTAACTTAAGACATTGGAATGCCTAGGTTGGCAAGTCTACTATATTTTTGTACTTAGGGACATAGTCCAGGTTCTCAGCACAAAGAGATACTTGACAAAAGTTGAAGAAAGAGGATATACTTCCATGCTGTGGACATGCTTTTAATTCTAACTCCTATTATTTGCTATAATTTCACATACTTCATCAGATTTTCTAAGCTCTGTCTGCTTCCCAGGTTCTCTGCTGACACTGAGGCAGATTGGTCTTCAGTGGGTCCATGCAATTTTGTCACCTGAGGCTGGCCAGCTGCACTCCTGGGGTCTGTGGAGTGACTCTAGGCCCTTCTAGGTGTGGATGCAACAGCACACTGCCCAACACTGGACTGGTCTTCTGCAGCAGAAGTTGAGGGAGTTGGATGACATGACTTGGAATTTGGGGGCGGTAACTCCCTGTGTGGTGAACTTGGGAGATGGAAGATGGGAAGAAGCCAGGCAGATAAATTCCCCATTCTTCCTCCTTCAAGAGACTGCTTTGAGCCATTTCTCTAAACAGCCTGTCTGGAGGTATCCCAGGTGGCTGAGTGGCTGCACCTGCTGAGCGACCAGCTGTGTGTCTTTGAGGCTTGTGGTAAAGCAAGGGCTGGTACAATGATGCACCATGGCTTTCCACCCTTCCCTTTTGCTCCTCTCTTTTCACTAATTCTCACTGTCTTGGGACTCTACCTTTCAAATAAAGCAACCCTGTCCACCTTCTGTTTTCAACAGAACCCAGGCTGAAACATGTCTTTATTTCCCATGCCCACTTAGGATGTTGGTTACCAACAGCAAAGCTCAGACTTTTCTAGCCAATAGCTGATCTAGCCCATCCTTCCCGGCGTCATGGCAATTTACATGAAGGACGTCACACAAATTTGCATGACATGAATAACTGGCCAGGATTCATTCTGACTGACATTCTGCCTAATATGCAAAAGTTAGAAAACTGACTTGAACAAAGACATTGTTGTTTATTTTGGGAACAGAAACCCAAGTTCCACATGCCACCCCATTGCTAGGGCACCAGGCTTAATTTCCTTGGCTGCATGTGGCTGGAGAATGGAGCCATTCAAACATCAGGAAGAAGAAGGGATTTGTCAAGGCTCCACTGATCTGCTGGTTCCATCAGCTGGGCCCCGTCAGCAATTGTATTTCTGTTGACACAAGTATCTTTTGGGTTAGGAGTAATAAAATAATGTCTTACATAATTGAGAAGTTGTTGGGATTATTACTTAGGCTTTTGGCAAACTCGCAAGAGGACAATCCACGTACTCTGGAGGGGAGGGAATGAGTTCAAAGCTGGGATCTGGAGCAAATCCCTTTGTAGCTGGACAAGAGTTGGGAGAGGAGGGGAGATTTTGAATAGGCCTTGCTGTATAGGAACACCTGTGGTACAACGTGGTAACTGCTGACTACCACACGTGGCAAAGAACTGCAGAGTGTTGAGGCTCATGGGGGTATTTAATTGGGAGAGACCAGAGAGCAGTTTCTGAAGATATCGTGTTCAAGAACATTAGAGCTCATTCTCAATTCTTCGAGTTTGAAAATGTGTTTATTTATTTTTAGAGAAGGCGTCTCCCTATGTCGCCCAGGCTGGTCTCGAAGTCCTGGCCTCAAGTAATTCTCTTGTCTTTGCCTCCCAAAGTGCTGGGATCAAAGGTGTGAGCCACCATGCCTGGCTGAGTTTGGAAAATTTAATGTAGAGTAAAATTTTAATCTCTCATTTGACTCCCTACTCTTACTTAGTGTGGATATGGGTTGTCTCCCTGAGTGATCAATTGCTGCTTGCTAGGGAGCTGCATCCTCATTTAAATGTTAATATAAGCAAAGCACTATTAGGAAAGTAACTTTGGTGTAAATAATAAATAAATGAATAAATGAATAAATAAATAAATGGCTCTAAAGCCAAGTACTAATTATTTAAAATTATTGGCTGTGTTCGATGATCTGTGCCACTTTTTATGAATATGGATAGTTGAGAACTGACAGTAAAAATACTCTTTCCAGCAGCTAATTGATCTCTTTCATAGATCAATTTGTTTTCTTATTTGTGCTTGATTCTTAAAAGAGAGTTAATGTTTTCTCAATTCCCTTGCTGTGTATCAAACCATGTCCTATGATCTTCCATGAAAGCGTGTGTTAAATTCTAGCTTGAGATGCTAATAATTCACTTTCTGAGACTGTTAGTTGGCTGATGCTGCAATGGCTGTGGACATAATGGAGATAGCCTCTAAAGTGGGGAAAACACCTCAAATTTGGGTAAGTGGGGCTGGTAGGGCTACCAGCTTGTTAAGAGCTGATGCTTTGTTCTACCATTCCCTTTCAGGAAGCAGCTAGAACAGACATTGGCATCCCCTACCTACAGTCCTCTAGGCTCTGCCCAGTGTGGGAAAGTTGTCTTCTATGAACTTAGGAAGTAGGGGCGTGCACAGCAGGAGGTAAGCCATGGGGAGTAAAGAAACTTCATCTGTATTTACAGCTGCTCCCTATTGCTGGCATCACCACCTGAGCTCCATCCCATCCCTGTCCTGTAGAAAAATTGTCTTCCATGAAACCAGGCTGGTCCCTGTTGCCAAATACGTTGGGGACTGCTGCCAACTGTGGACATGAGAGAGAGAGACACCAATACCTTGGAAGACCAGTATTTAGGAATTGAACATTAGAAAATCAAACCACTTGGGGTACATGCATTTTATGTCAAAATACAGGTTCAAAAACCATGTCTATCGTAATAAGATGTCTGACGCACAGTAGGTACTCAATGAATGGTAGCTATTAAAATTATTTTGAAAATGCACCCAAGTCCCTTGAGTACAGAAATTAATAAGCACAGAATATCCTCATCCATTCTCAGTTTGTATCAAATATTCAGTGTGGCCTCCAGTACATTGACTGTTTTGAGAATAAAAATAATATTCAAGCTGAGGTTATTTTTCTCTTCCACATGTGGTTTCTCATAGTTCTACATGTGTGGCTTGGTTTTTTGGATTCCACTCAGTCATTATGCAACATCCTGATGTTCCAAAGATGCTGTGTTGGAGAGAGAGGTATATTTAAAACAGATGCAAGTAATACAGAGTCAGACCTGTGGTGGTGGCAGGAGATGAACTTGACCAGATGGTCCCCAACCTCCCACAGGCTGTGACTCACAGGTGGCCCGTGGTGCCGTGTGCAGCAGCTCAGGGGATAACCTGTGCTCCCAACTGAGTTCTCCATCATGGTTAGGTCGGAGCCCTGGCGCTGCCCCAGATTTATGAGCTCCTGGCAAGGGTGAGTGCAGATGGAGAAAATTTAAACTTTAGCTTTTATGAGAGGATCAGGAATTACCTTTAGGAATTGTCACTGCCATGACTTATTAGAGAGTTCTATGCTTTTGAGCCCTTCCTTCCATGAATCTCCCCTTGGCTGCTGACTTTTTCCCCTCTATCCTCCCATTATTCCTTCCTTAAATCTCTAATTATGCCTACAAATTGAATCCTTATTCTTGATATCCTCTTCTCTTGCTATTTGTTAGCAGTTTCTTCTTTTGTCCACCATTCTGGATGGATCCGAAATTCCACATGATCACACATATTCCTTATTGATGGCAGATCTCAGAATTTGGGATTGGGCAACTCAGAGAACTTGCAAATTGAAGTTGTCTTGGCCTTTTCTCCTTCGGCTGTCTTGAACCATGGTCTTGTACCAAGTGAATTGCATTTCTTGGGTGTGCCTTTCAGTGCTGATGAAATTTCCCGGTATTGAACAATGTGTCTTGTCATGCATTTCTTAACCTTTGGTCAGGAAAAAAATAAGAAAAGAAAATGTTTAATGTGAGTTGCTTTCTTTAAATAGAAAATGGATTAAATATCCTAAGTAGTCTGTGGAATGTAAAAGGCTCAGATTGAGTAGAAGTAGAACTCATTTTCCACAAAATCCTCTAGAAATGGTCCTGTTCTCCTGCTATCCTTTTTGGTGTATGACTCCCCAGCCTCTGTTCCAGCCAACAGCTGCTGGCAATTTAGCAATGAATCTCCCCTTTAATTAATCAACTGGAGTCCACATGGAGGAGGTCTGTATTTGCTGTGTCAAAATTTTGACAAAAGCGTGCATGCAAGGGAATCAGGCATGCACAGAAAATCCAATTTCTTTTCGACGGTGTTCAAATAGTAATCAGAAAGCTGCCTACAAGAAACATGCAACTGCCTTTGCCTAGACAATGCATGTATCATTTTTTTGAAAAAGGGAGGCATGCTTTGGTTACCAGAGTAAACACAACAGAACAATACGATTAAGATCAAAACCAGAGTATTACGTTTAGGAAAGAAAAATAAAATTCATAAATGCAAGAATTGGAATAACTGAGAGAATTTAAAGAATAAGAATCAGAGATTTCTCACTCTACCCCAGCGTAAGCAGAAACATAAGCAGAGACTATGTCTTGTTCTGGAAGTGCTATTAACAGGGGGTGGTTTTGCTGACCGAGGGTGGCCAGTTGGGGAGCAGGGAGGATACGGGGGCCTACTTCCCGACATATTGTAAGGCATGTGGAATGTGAGAGTGACACATTTGTCTGAAAAGGCAGTGGGGGTGGGGTGGCTCCTGTAAGAGCCAGAGTTCAATGAAAATGGGCAGCAAAAGGGGTGTCCAGTGAAGTGGTTCAGGATATAGGGGTGTTTGTCATGCAAAGAGCTTTCCATAGGGAGCCTCTACACCACAGAATGCATTTTATTATTCGCCACATGTGTTGCCTGCATATATATGCAAATTCACATGTACCACATTCTTACTATTTTATCACTTTAATGGTTTTTTAAAAATTAAGTTTCTGTAACCTCAAAACATTCATGGAGGCTAGAAAATCCCTTTTACTAAGATTATTTTTGACTGTAAAATAAATGACTTAAAACAAACTGAAAAATAAAAAAAAAAAAACCCTGAATGTGGCACAACATACTTTCTGGATATTTATATACACAGTATATATAAAATATATATTATATAAAAGACATATAAATATATGAATTATATATATGAAAAATTATACATGTATGCAAATTCTGGCAAAATCAAAGAAGGGTGTCAGGAAGAAGATGGAGTTGTGTAGCATCTATCTTGCATTCCAGGGTTTGACAATTACATGGTTTCTGCTTTTTTCTAACCTTTAGTCACCAATGTCAGACAGTGCTACTGTCAGGACCCCTCTGGGCCAACTTCCTTTCGTAGGGAGTCAGAAGTCAGATTCCTGCCAGAAAGTTTAGGGTACAGCCTGGGTGGGTGGATGGGTTTTTGTCTTTTTCTTCTGCTTCATACATTGTTTCCCCTCATTACAAATGCCACTGCTGACTGTGTTCTTTCTCGGCAGTTTCCCTGCCACAGAATGTGCTGAAGTCGTCTGGCAGTTTCCATGATGAGGGTAATCAGCCTGGCAGACACCAGCCCTCGCGCACCTGCACTTGGCTCTGCGCAGCCTTTAAGGATGGAGGGGGGAGGGCCCAGCAGTGCGCCTCACCCTGGCCCTGGCTCCCTCCTCCCCACTCCTGCAGGGCTGCTGACTTCCTGCAGAGGAGTGTGCAGCAAAGGACTTGGGCAGACAGGGCGAGAGGTGGAGTCCGCTTACCTGGTGAGGTTGCCTCCTAATGTACTGGGCTCCTGGGAGTGCATGAAGGCTTCTTAGATGAAGAGTAATGAGCCTGTCTCACACAGCAAGATGAGAAAACACAGACCACTTGGCTCTCTAGCAAGGACCAGAATTTGAGTCAAAACTACATGGCAAGAAGCAACTTTTGTGTGCAAGACTAATGTCTATTTCTAGTGAGATGGTCTCAGAAGTATCCCCAAACATTTAGTCCAAATAGGGAGCTAAGTTGCTTGAAACACAGAGGCAGTCGTTAAGTGTAACAAGTAGTTATTTTGTGCAGTGAGCTCTGTCTGGTCCCAAACTCTGCTAGGGGCAAGGGAAATCCTAGAGGAAAGACTAGTGCTTGCTCTGAGGAACTGTCCCTGGAAAATGTCTAAGAAACAAGCACTTATTTTCTATTGTTACAGAAAATACATGCTATAAGAGTTAAGAGGAGGGTTTGTTAGCTGAGGGCTGGGACTTAAGAAAGGTTCCCTGAAGGGCATGGCTTGGATGGATGCCAGATCAGGAAGGAAAGGCAGAATTTGCACAAGTGGAAAAAGAAAAGAGCGTGAGACAAATAAATTTTAAATTCTTCTAGGCCATGTCGGATTTTGTTGCAATCAGGCAGCAGTGTTAAGTTCTGTTTTGCAAGTGTTAAGTTATAGGGTGTTTTTCACCAAAATACAATGGGAAGGGGTGAAAAGTAAGAACTGCTTGGGGAGGTGCTGCTAGAGAAAATATTTCTGTCCATGTAAAGCTCAGACGGTAGGGACAACTGTGGAATGAATGTGTCTGTGTGTGTGTGTGTGTGTGTGTGTGTGACAGAGGGAGAAAGAGAGAGAGAGGAAGAGGAGGAGGAGGAGGAGAAGGAGGAGGAGGAGGAGAAGGAGGAGGAGAAAGAAATAGCAGCAGAAGAAGAGGGGGAGAAAGGAGAGAGGAGGGGGGAGGAGAGAAGAGAGAGACACACAGAAAGAGACAGAGACAGAGAGGAGGGGGCAGGGAAATGGGGGAGAAACATAATTATTATAAAAAGGAAGAATTAAATCTTGACATTTTAAGAGTTAAGATACTGTTGTTCCTAGAAGGCTTAGGAAAATGTCACACCAGTATTTGACATGTGTAATTCTACTGAGAAGGGGTACCTGTGCCAGGCCGTAGCTAGGAGAAAGGTAAAGGAAAGAGAATGAAAACCTTTGCCTCCGCGTGAATGGCGCAGCACATGTCCTCCGTCTCTGGTTCTAGGGCTTTATTTTTTGACCACCTATGTATTGCTTTGTAGTATTTGGAATTTTTAAAAGTTTTTAAAATTTTTTTCTTTAAAAATATTACAGGAATACATATGGTTTTGGTTACATGGATTGCTTTTGTAATGCTTGAGTTAGTATTGTAACTGTGCCCATCACCCAGGTAGTGTTCATTGTACCCATTAGGTAGGTTTTCATCCATCCCCTTCTTCCCCCTCCTCCCTGCTTGATTTCCACTGAGTTTTACTTTGCTCTGTGTACAGGGGTGCTCATAGATTAGTTCCAATTTAATAGAGAGTACATGTGGTGTTTGTTTTTCCATTCTTTAGATACTTCGCTTAGGATAATGGTCTCCAGTTCCATCCAAATTGCTGCAAAAGGCATCAGTGGAATTTTTAAAAGTTAATTTAGCTACTTTTATTGTGTTGTTCCAATAAATAATACTTTTTCCTGCTAAAAACACTGGTGAATGGGCTATGTGGTGTAGAGCTACTTGTGTTCAGTTAAGGAAACTTAAATTTCTATGCCTCTGTTACAGGAATGGGCACCTGTAACTACATGTGGCAGATGGGCAGGCATCCTACCAACCCCCAGCTGCCATGTTTTACCTTTCCCTTCCCATTGTCCTGGATCTAAGGAGCTGCCCACCACGCAGATTTTCTTTCTGTAACATCTCACACATTTCCACTCTTCTCCATGCTCGTGGCAATGACCCATACTGGAACCCCCTGTCTTCCACCTGTATGTCAGTGTAGCATCGTTCATTGCAAACATCACCATTTGGGTGCGTGTCAAGATAGGAGCTGGGATTGCTACTGTGCAGGAGACACAGTTCCCGCTTTTTAGCCCTTTGCAGTCTAGTTAAAGAGCAAGACCATCAAGCTGACAACGGAAGTACAATTTTAGAGCAGAGAAGCCACAATATTTTCAGCACATACAGCCACCCACCCTAGGCAGTGGGATAGGGGTGATTTTCTGGAGAAGGAAGGACACCAAGCTAGTCAGTTAGAGAAATCAGAGTGGGACAGGACTGACCTGTGCAATTGTTTGGAGGTGTGAGCACACACGGCGCATTTAGGGAGCTGCAAGGTGTTCAGAGCAATGATAAGACAGCAGCTAAGCAAGGGGATGGGATCAGGCTGAGATGGGTCTGTTTCATCTGCTTGTCATTTAGTCAATCACATGACCATGGCTTTGAGTGTTCACCATGCACAAAGTGAAAGACTAAGCACCACATATTTAAGGAAACTGAAAAAAATATTAAAAAAACAAATTAATGAAAGAGATCACAGGTGAGGTAAAGTAAGAAGCTGGATGCAGAGAGGAGAAAGGGGTTGATTCTGGCCTAATGTCCTGACCAGTATTGTCCTCCTGCCTCACCGTCCCCAGACCGTACTACAGAGCTCAGCTGCAGTGACATTGGGCAACTAAATACCCAGTTAACTTGGCTTTTTTCTTGACTAAAAATATAAATGTAGGAAGGATGATGGGGTATTCAGTGAGGAAATGAGTCAGGGATGAAGTAGAAGAAGCAAGCTAGATGGTTGAGCAATTTTCTTAAACGATATATGAAAGGCGAATCTTGAAAAGGACTGGATTTTGACTCAACTTCATATTCAGAACTTATAAAAATGCCGGGCAATGTGCACTCAGCAGAGCATTAGTGCATTAGGAGCCATAATCTAGTTGAGTTTCTACAAAGTAACTCCAATCAAGAAATGAAAAATGAGGGTGTTCGATTTCTACAGAATCAATTTTTGAAAAAAAGCCTAGTGAATAATGGATGCAACAGAATGGAATAACTGAATAATACAATGGGAAGGAATTAGGAGCAAAACAGGGAAAAGAAAGTGCTCAGAGATAATCTGATCCATGGTAAAGGGTTATAAACTACTATTTAGCAATAAAGGTACTTTGGGGCCAGGAAATATAATAAGAAAAATAAAAAGTAATTTAAGATGGAAAAAAACCACCCAGAAATGTGAAATATTAAACACTTGCACCATGCAATATTGAAAAGACAGAACGAAATCAAAATAATATATAATCTTTGACTGTTTCCACTTGTTTTTAAAACCAAGTTTACTCAGGCTAACTCCCAAACTGCTGCCATTTTTTGGTGGCCCCTGCTCTAATCTCTTGGGGGAGACACAGGGAGCCACTAGCCTCTTGTGTGCCTTTTTCTTTGGGCAACTCAGAGTTAGCCTTTCTCTCTGCCTCCACCACTCCAGCCATTCAGGTGGATGGGTTCCTGATAAATTTCAGGTATTGCACCAAGTTCTTAGGATTCTGGGGTAAGACTGCCTGCTCTTAAGATAAGATGGCTGAGATTTTGGAGACAAAGTGATGAAGTGCATTAATGGAAAATAAACTCTAAACGATGTGATCCTCTGCTTTTGTAACCTGTATTCTAGGGCCAACAAAATCTCTTATCCCTTTGACCTTTTCTCTCGGATGATTTCTCTACCTCAGGTGTCCTCAAAGTGTGGTTTGTGGACCAGCAGAATCACCATTGCTTGGGAACTTATGAGAAACACAGATTTTCAAGCCCCGTCTTAGATCTAGTGAATCAGAAACTGATTCTGGGTGGGGCCTAGAAATTCGAGTTTGGATGCACCCTCCAGCTGATTCTGATGCACGTTCAAGTTTGGAACCATTACTCTGTCTTTTGGCTGGGCTTATCCTTGGGATGCATTCCACACTGAAGCCCAGGCAAGAACTAGGTGCTTTCACATAGGTTCGCTTCTTTCGTCTGGAAACAGCTGAATGAAGTAATTCTTTGTTAATTTCCATTTCCACAGAAGAAAAAACTGAAGTATAGTTAGAGACAAGTTCTGGCCTGAGGTCACAGTGATACTGAGTGTAAAAGCCGGGATTTGAATCCAGGTCTGGTCTGATTCTGAAGCCCGGACTCTTTTTCTACTTGTCATTTTCCCTGAACATCACAACCTTTTCTACCCAACTTGTCATACTTCCAATCAACAGTGCCTCCTTCTTTGACATCTACTGTATCCTGTCTCAACATATATCTATATTTCCCCTCTTCATTGCCTCCTACTTACAGGGGGAGAGAGAGAGAGAGAGAGAGAGAGAGAGAGAGAGAGAGAGAGAGAGAGAGAGAGAGAGATGAGAGAGAGAGAGAGACTCCTTTCAAGGCGAGCCCTTCCAATCTGTGCCCTTGATCATGACTCTGGGACTTTGTGTTCTTCCTCTCCCAGCTCTCTGCCATTTTCTATCTATTCCTGTCATTTATTTTTTTATTAGCCTTTCAGACCCTGTTTATTTCTTCCAAAAATTATTTAGTTGTCTCTTTCCTTTCATTTTTAATCACCAGACTCCCCTATCTTCCCCTCTTGTTTTATATTGTCTCACTGAGTATCTCATCCCTTCCTGAGATTTGTCTTTGGATGAATTCCAAATCTGTATCTAGTCCTAGCCTCTTTCCCAAGCCTCAGACCCATGGCTCAAGCTTCCCACTGGATCTCTTATTCAACATCTGCTCAACGTGCCTAAAGCAGAGCTTATCTCTCCTTCCCAAACCTGCTTCCTCCCTGGCCGATGGTGCCACACTTCATCCGGTCTGCCCAGAGAGGAAACCTGGCTGCTTCCATATTCTCTCCTCTCTTTCACACGTTGTATCTGACCCACCCCTTTGACATGATAATTCTTCCTTAAAATATCCTTCAAATCTGGTCCTTAGTTATATTCTCCCGCAGATTCCAAACTCCTTGTTCCTCTTATATCTCTACACCTAGCTCATTGCCTTGCATATTATAGGTGCTCAAAAATATGAAGTGCATGTATAGACAGAAATTACAGGGATAAAAAAGTAACAATCATTATTCTTGTAGGAAATAAAGAAATAGCAGCTACTCTAAAGGTAAGTTAAAATAATTTACTGACAGTCCAGGTGAGTGTTAAAATGCTGGCTGAAATATTAGCCTCAGAAGAGCAGGAAGATGGGGAACTGAAAGACTTATCAAATAATGAATCAAAGGACGGTCCTTGTATCCTCCTGTTAAGAGGCAGAGATATTTCAACATCTCAAGAATCAAGTACTACAATCTTTTATGAGACTAGAAAATCATTGTAGGTCTCATAAATTTCTTTCTTCTCATTGTTCCAAAGGCTTAATTTAGGATGAGTCACTCCATAAATCTAGGCAAAGATGACTAATGATTATAATAACAATATCATAAATTATATAGTGCTTTTCCTCCAAAGGAAAACTGTATCTAATTTATTCTCACCATATTCCTTGTTGGTTGCTAAGGCCAGGGATCATTATCTCTATTTTTCAGATATCTGGGCTTGGGACTGTGCCTACCTATTTATCCTCATTGCCATACCATATCCTATGGCTGCATCCTCGTGTCTAGTGAAACTTACTTCCGAGTAGATTTCTACTCCCTCCTCACCTTATTTAGTCACCAGGCTTTGGATTAAGTTTTTGTCCTTCCACCTTCCCAACTTTATCTGAGACAATTTTGTAAC
This sequence comes from Lepilemur ruficaudatus, assembly GCA_963574885.1. Lineage (NCBI taxonomy): Eukaryota > Metazoa > Chordata > Mammalia > Primates > Lepilemuridae > Lepilemur > Lepilemur ruficaudatus. The sequence goes on along the minus strand of CAUYRT010006067.1, from coordinate 5,181 downwards.
TTAATCATTATAAAACTTGCTCTAGAATTCAGAGAACCTAACTAACGGGGGAATAGAAACGTAAAAACAAAACAAAACAAAAATAAAAAAACAAAAATAAAAACCATAAAAAATTAATTTTAGGTGACTTTCCTAATAATAGTTATAATACTAGTTAAATACTCTTCTTTAGCAGATATTTAAAGGTACTGTAATTATGGATATGGCTTTTGGTACATTCATTTCAGGTAATCCAGTGTTCTGTCTTCTATTGACTGTTAAGTGCAATAAAATAGGAAATATACACATTTGATATAGCCTCAATCACTGTTTACCAAATTATATTAGATGGATATTAAGCACATAGTTATTTACTAAATTGCATGGTTAAAGTCATAGGGTCAATAATACTTGATCATAGTGTTTGAGTTTATTATTTGGTTCATAAATCCATTATTGTGTGAAAATTTAAACAGAACGGAAGGCTATTTTTCCTAAAAAATTGCTACTGGTGAGTTAATCTTTGAATAATGATTTTAAGAATATCATGACAAAACATAATGCCTTGGATTTAATAAATTACCTTCTTAAGAATTCAAATTACATTGTGTGTATTATTTAAAATTACTTCATAGAATGGTGTTGAAAAGAGCGTTAATACTCTTGTCTTTCCCTTCATAGATGGAGTTGCTAATACTCTTCATTCCTCTATTCATTTGTTCCTCTAATATTGTTGATTGCCAACTGTATGCTAGGAACTCCGCTGGGTGCTGCATATACAGTAATGAACAAATCAAGCATAGCCTTTGTCTTCAAAGAGCTTAGAGTATAAAAAGAGTATGAAAGTATAAAAAGAGACAGAAGCAAAGAGACATGTAAAGGGATATATGTCTGCAGATTATGACAAGTGTCAGGAAGTAAAAGAATGGCCAGGAATGTAATTCACAATGAGGACTCCGAGAAGGCCTCTTAGGGAAAGAGACATTCGTTGTGAGATTGAGGTGTAAGAGTTAGGCTGAGTGGCATGCAGATGAATCCACACGTGGTTATGACCAGAACACAGCTGAGAGCCTGCAAAGAAGAGTGCGGCCTCATGGCTGTGGGAGGAGAGAGTTCACAAGATGCGATGGGGGAAGGAGGCAAGGAGAGCCCTAGCCAGGTGGCACATCATCTTATTGTCCACGTAAAGAATTTGAGATGTCATTTCAAGTGCAACAGGAAACTATGGAAAGGTTTTAAGCAGGGGAATAAATAGAATCAAATTTTTATTATAAAAGGATCACTCTGGTTACTCTGTGGAACATAGGTTGGAGAGGTATTAGAGGGAAGGAACTAGAAGGCTCTTGAATTAGTCCAGGTGAGTAAATATCAAGGTGGTCACTGTACAGATGGACAGATTTAAAATATAGAGTCAGATCACTAGAACTTTGTGATGGATTGGATGAACCCGGAGTGAGGCAGTAGGAAAATGAGATCCTCTAAGTCATTCAGGAGTCATAGATACAACCTGATCTAACTCCCCCGTTTTAGAGGAAATGGAGCTGAGTTTCTGAGAGGTAAGGAGATTTCCTTGCATAAATAGTTATTTTAGTAGAGATAAAGAAATGAGTGTTACTCAAGGCCAAATGGTCAAACCAATTGAATTAAATGCAGCCTATTTATTATTAATATTTAGTTCTCACCTCTAAGAAAAATACCTGGGATAACTATCATCAGAAACTCTCCATTTATTTTATAAATATTTTCAGTGTGTGTGAGCATGTAGGCAAAAGTTTCCAGTTCCTTTTCCTGTGTGTCTAAGTGACTCATCAGTTGGGAGAGCGGCCTCCTTATCTAGTGGATTCTACAGTCTAATGATACTGTCAAAGAATTCCTTGATATTTAGCTCAAGTTTTTGCTTGTCCAATGTCAGATGTTATATTTTATTTGGAAATATAACAGAAATCAGTATTTCCTGACCTTCCTTTAAAAAGAAGATAGGGAGCTTTATTCTTTCAATGAAGGATATTTATGCATGCCAATATTTACTTTTTGGTTTTTACTGATGCAAAAAGAATTGACTACTAAGAAATGAGTCATAGTCCCTAGTCCTGTTTTGGTCCATGTGGCATATCCCTTAAAAGTTTGATTATTATTAAAAATAAATTGTATTTTTTCATTATTCTCTTTGGAGGGCGAGGCTTATATTCAATGATAGTGATACTTATCTTTTAATAAGGGTAGTTAATACATAGACATTTCCTATATGCTGGGCACTATCCCAGAACTGTGATCATGCACTATTTGCCTAGAGTCAGACAGCTAATTCAAGCTGTCTATTCAAGCCCAAATATATTTGATTACACAGTTCATGTTCAAAGTTGTTCTCCTGCATATTCATTCATTTATTCATTTAATGAATGTCAAGCAGTTTGGTGCCAGGACTGTTCCAGGAGCTGGGTGTATAGCAGTGAACAAAATGCACAAAAATCCCCGTCCTCATAAACTTATATTCTATTTTGGGGTGGGAAAGGGCAAGATAATAAAGCATGATAAATATATAAAGTATATAAGGTGCTAGAAAGTGATAAGTGCCGTGGAGAAAAATAAATCCAAGTAAAAGGGGGTGTTGCAATTTTAAATAGAGGTGTTGGGGAGAATGTCACTGACAAGGGAACATGTGAGCACAGATTTCAAGGAGATGAGCAATGGAGGTCTGTGGCTACTGATGGATAGAGCACACCAGGCAGAGGGAAGAGCAATGAAAAGCTCTCCCTCAGGGGTTGCCTGGCATGTTTGAGGACAGGTTGGGAGGCCAGCATGGCCAGAGTGGAGGGAGGGAGAAGGATAGTAATGGAAGGGTCCTGTAGGGTCTTTCAAGCTAGGGTAAAGGTTTTTTTTTTTTAATTTAAAGCCATAAATCTTGTATAAGAATGCTATTTGTCACACTATTAAGAGGTAAGCCTGATTCACATTGTGCTGGGTGTTCCAGAGAATTGATAAATGTCAGTGTTCCTACTCTCTGTGAATATCTGATCCACCGAGGAAGCAGTGCTGGCTCAGGAAAGCAGTTGTGTGGTTGAAATTTTGGTAACCCAGTGTGGTTTGGGTTTTATTCAGCTTTATAACTAGCTCCTAAATCCATTTTATAGTGCTTTAGAGCAGTCCCTTGAAAGTGTATATTCATTACCTTGGGGCTTGTGTTAAGATGCAGGTTCTGATTTAGTGGGTTTGAGGTGGGGCCCATGAATCTGCATTTCTCACATGCTCCCCAGGGAAGCCAGTGTTGCTGGCCTGTGGTCCATACCTTGGGAAGCAGGGCTTTAGGTTGGTGGACGACTTTCCCATATGGCAACTCATCTTAATTTAGATCTTCATGAAAACCCTGAGTTCAGATATTATCATTTTCATTTATGAATGAAGAACTCAAAGCTCTGATGGATGAGATGACCTGGCAGAGGTCATATGGCCCAATGACAGAGCTGTGACTTGAATTTAGTTCCTTGGCTTCTAGACAACAGCTGCCCTGATGGCTTTTAAGCCTTAATACATAAAAGCACATGCTAATTAGTGTTTTTGGCTGGTGCATGTGTGTGTATACACACAGGCACACATACAAGGCTGTGTTGGGGTGGGGGTGGGGGATGATTAGGCCCCCCCTAAAGCTGCAGCTGCCCAGAGGCAGGCCTTGGCAGCGGTCTCTGGAACCGATCCAATCGTCACAACATGCCCTGGAAACGTGCCTATCTCCTGCGCCACGCTGGCCCCCACCTCGGGTGGGAGCGTTTTCTTCACAGTTACTTTGCACACATGAGCTGAGCTGCATTTCATCTTCCTCTGAGGTAATCTGGTCCCATCTTTTTGCCCAAGTCAGAAAGTTATTTACTGTCAAGCTGGAAAATACTGTTCTTCTCACCCAAGGAGAGCGCTGTTCTCAGAGATGAAGCACATCGCTTCATACCGAGTTCCAGCTTTCTGGGAAAAGCAGAAATCTTTGAAGCATTTCCAACCAAACCCTTGGAGAGGTAAACATATTTTTCAGCTGCAGGATTCCAGGTTAAAGAAGTGTGTCCCCCACTTGTTTACAAAGCAGCGCAGCAGCTGTTAGGAGGCCTCCGCCCCCACTGGACAGACAGAGGCATTTGGAAGATGCGCTGAGCCCGGCCGCACAGTCTGCTCGGGCGCGCCCCTCCGGGAAGACCTCATCACCATCAGCCACCGGCTGCGCTGAGCGCTCAGGGGTACAGGGATGGCAGATGAGACATGCCTGGCTTCTCGGCTTCAGTTTTGCTGTGCTCTTTTTATTAACGTTTAAAAAAAACCCCAACCAGACAACATGCTGCCTCTCAACTTTTTCTGCAGATGACGGGCAAAAAAAAAAAACAAAAAACAACAAAAAACAAACTCCCACCTGCCCCTCTCCTGTTTCCTGATTCCTAATGAGAAACATGGCTTCGTAGATGTGGACATCAGTTTCTTGTGTGCTGTGGTGGGAAGTGCTCTCCTTCCTTCCTTCTGCCTGCGTGTTTCTGCTTCAAAGCCCAGTCTATGTCCTGTGTTCTCTGTGACATCCTCCTTGGACACACCAAGTTGCAGCGATTTCTCACTTTCTTAATTAGTAGAACACAAAGTGTTTTCCCTACTTGTTGAATATTTATTTTGCACTGTGTTGTATGGTTAAGAATAATAATAGTGATAACAATAGTGTGATTGCTATTTGTTTCCTATTGTGCTAAGCGCTTTATATAATTATCCCATTTATCCTCAAAATGGACCTCGTAAGGTTATTATGATTATTATTTTGGAGACAGAGTCTTGCTCTGTTGCTGGGCTAGAGTGCAGTGGCAGGATCATAGCTCACTGTAACCTTGAACTCCTAGGCTCAAGTAATCCTCCTGCCTCAGCCTCCCTAGTAGCTAGACCACAGTGCACCAACCTGCCCAGCTAATTTTTTAATTTTTTTGTAGAGATAGAATCTCGCTATGTTGCCCAGTCTGGTCTCTAACTCCTGGCCTCAAGCAATTCTCCCACCTCAGCCTCCCAAGGCTCTAGGATTACAGGCATGAGCTACTGCACTTGGCTATGCTCATTTTAAGATGAGAAAATTGAGACAGAAAAATTAGGATTGAAGTTTGCCAAAGGTCATACAGCTCGTAAATCAGAGAGTCTGGACTGGAAGTAGGTATGTTTGAACCCTCATTATCTTTTAAATATGTAACTACC
>CAUYRT010006066.1:0-20814 GCA_963574885.1 Lepilemur ruficaudatus | reverse complement strand
GGAGATTAAAATACACATTCATTGTTGGTAAAAATCAACTGAAGGATGTGGCCTGATCTGCAGCCACTTCTAGGCCTCTTAAGTATTTCACCCAAGTCCACACTTGGTGCATCTCACCTGAGCAAGAGTTCATATTCATGGAATCACTGCCATACTCACTGCCTGGGGCAGAGGAAGAAAGACGAACTTCTAGACCTGACTGTTAAGAGAAATGCTGGGACTTTTTAGTCCCAAAACAGTAAATGTTGGTGTGGATGCGGAGAGATAGGAACACTCCTACGCTGCTGGTGGGACTGTAAACTAGTGCAACCTCCGTGGAAAGCAATACGGAGATACCTTAAAGCAATACAAGTAGATCTACCATTTGATCCAGCAATCCCACTACTGGGCATCTACCCAAAAGAACAAAAGACACTCTATAAAAAAGATATCTGCACTCAAATGTTCATAGCAGCACAATTCAAAATTGCAAAGATGTGAAAACAACCCAGGTGTCCATCAGTATATGAGTGGATTAATAAAATGTGGTATATGTATACCATGGAGTAGTATTCAGCTATAAGAAACAACAGTGATAAAGCACCTCCTGTATTTTCCTGGATAGAGCTGGAACCCATTCTAATAAGTGAAGTATCCCAAGAATGGAAAAATAAGCACCACATGTACTCACCAGCAAATTGGTATTAACTGATCAACACCTAAGTGGACATATAGGAATAACATTTAGCGGGCATCGGGCAGATGGGAGAAGGGAGGAAGGGATGGGTATACACATACATAATGGTGCAATACGCACCGTCTGGGGGATGAACATGCTTGAAGCTCTGACTCTGGGGGGAAAGGGAGGGAAGTCAACGCACATAACCTAAACATTTGTACCCCCATAATATGCTGAACTGAAAAAAAATTTTTTTAAAAATAAAGTTATATAAATGGAATCATATAATATGTAAACTCTGGGACTGGTTACTCTTACCCAGGATAGTTCTCTGGAGATTCATCCTGCTATAAAACCTTTTAATTGATGCCGATCATAAAACAGAATTAAAACCTAGTAAACAAAGTCCTGGGATTCTCTGATGATTCACATCAAAGTATAGGGCACAAGAAAGACTAAATTTCACTGTGCTTTGCTCTAAGTGGCAGATTTCTTCCCCGCTGTGTTTTCCTGCCACTGTAAAGATATAAAGACATTCGTATTGTCAAATTACTAATATTACCAAGACTGGCTTACACGTTGGAATTACAAACCTTTATCCTTGTGTAGCCATCAACGGTTGTGAAACTTGTCTCAGAAAAACATAGCCAGTTAAGTAAGAGAGTTCAAAAATCATTCTTATTAATATTAATCATTTCAGATATATACAAATTTACAGTGAACTTCCTGAGTTTTCCCACTTACAACTAAGTCTTTGCTCTCTCACACTATAAAAAAAAAACTGAGTGGAACTGCTGTTGTTTGAAACACTAGCGCCTATATTGTGTTTTAACCACTGCAGAGAAGAAACAAGTGCATCTGTCAACTCCAAAATCTAAAAAGCCACAAAGTGGTTTGTTTGTTCTTCAAATTTTTCTTTCAGTGCATTTAGGACGTCATTCATAACCACTCTGAACCTGCCAAACTTGGCAATAGAATCCCCTCAATGAATACTTATTTAAAAAGTAAAAGCAAAATCTTGACCAGGTAATTGACCAACTTTCTATTCCTTACCATTTTTAAAAACAAGAAACCAAATAGACTCATCTCACATTAGCAAGCCTAAAACACAAAGAACAAGCTACAAAGAAAGGGTCTGCAACCTATCACATTTATAAAACACAGGTCCAAAAGTCACTCCTCTTTTAACCAGACCCAGAGTACTCTATTGGTGACACAATTTCTTAAGCAAGTCAAAAAGTCCTGAGTTACCAGACATACGATTACTAGATAAAGCACATATTCTATTAATAACAGTTTCTAACCTACATATTTAAAAGAAAAAAGAAAAAAAACCTCCCAGACAGTTATTTCAAATGTTTGCATAAGCTAATAAACTGTGGAGAAAAGTAACAAGATATTATTTAAACATTTAAATAATCACTTGCCCAGTAAAAAAATAAACTAGCATGGGAACTTCTACTTTCCCAATAACCTTACTACATATACATGCATATATACATACGCCACCCCTTTAGGATCTACTTCCACAGGACAATCTTAAATTACCATTCCTTTTCCTGCTCCCAGAAGGCCCCAAAGGCTAATACCACCGATCCCATTTAGACACTGGGTGTTAACCAGGATAACAGTCCACACTCCTTACTCCTTGTGTTAGGTCACTGACACGAGTCTGCCATGCTCTTTGTATGCTCCACAATGCTAGTATCTGCAAAATGTACAAAGTCGGCACTAAACAAGAAATGCTAAATGTCAAGAAGAAAAAAAAATAGACGCACTTAGGAAGAGATCCATAATATTCCAGCATGCAATATGCAAATTTTCTAACTCCTAAACCTCCCAGAGTAGAGAATATTTAGCTTAGTGGCACTAGGAGTCCAAAAGCTTTTGTATAACTTCTACGAAAACAGATCTGTGGCTCAATTTTTTCATCTGAACAATGAGGATAATAAAAACACCTGGCTCATAGGGTTGTGAAAGGATTAAAGAACTTGGTAAACGTAAAGTCGCCTTACATCAGTGAATGGAACACCATACACACGACTTAAGGGTTAGCTACTGATATTACTAAAAAAGCCTATTATAATAAAAGTAAGGCTCACGCAACCCTGCAAAGGAGGCCAGAGTTTAAAAGAAATGAGCCTAGAAGAGAGAAATTCACCAGCTGCCACACTTTTTCTGTAAAGGGCCGGATACTACTGTAAATGTTTTAGGCTTTAAACAAGACGCAGTTTCCTCGACCCTTGGAGCAACTATTCTGACTGAAAAGCTAATAGGTTTTTTGTTTGTTTACATTATACTTTGTAAAATTTAAGAATCATTCTTAGTTATGGGTCCGTACAATATCAGGCTGGATTTGGTCTCTGGGTGCTAGTTTGCCAACTCCTGAATACGACGACGACGACAATACAGTGTTTTTCAAAAGCAACAAAAAGAAATGTTTGTGAGTTGATTGAAGTTGACTGGAAAGCTGCCCCAAACTTCTAAAATCCAGACAGGCAGGACTGGCGTGGTGGGGAACCGGGCCAGGGCCTCAGGAGTCAGCAACGACCTCCCTGTGGCTCTCGGGGTCCGCCGAGGCCCCTCCCACACTTACGCCTAGCAGCGGCCCGCGGCCGATCACGGTCTCCCCGGGCGCCAGGGCCACCCGGGGGCCCCCGTCCTGCGGCTGCAGCTCGAAGCCCCCGGACATCGCGGGCGAAGATTACGCCCCTTCACAAGGAGACGGACCCCGCAGCCGTTTCCGCCTTCCACCGACACGCGCGGAGCTTGCCCAGGCCCCGGGAAAAACAAGGGGGAGGCGGGGAGCTAGGTCTCCTCTCGGCAGTGCCCAGTCCTGGCCTCCAGAGTCCTGCCCCTCTCCCCAGCCCAGTGACGCAGTCAGGGATTCCCCTTTACGCCGCCTCAAAGTTATTGCTTAAACCCCTCCCGCACCCCCTTCCCACCGCCCACCCGGTTTGGGGGACGCCGGACCTTGTAGTCCCTGCAGCCTTCCTTCCCCTCCTTTCCCGAGCTGAGCCGCTCAGGAGAAACTACCGATCCCAGAAGGCAGTGCGCCCCTGCGCCTGCGCGAGTTTTCGTCAGCAAGGCAGGGCTAGAGTGGCCGCGGGGCGGGGAAGGACTGTGCGCAACGATTCGAATCTCGGAAGATTTAAATAGAGAACGGAAAAGCCATCGCGGCCGGCCCACTAGGTAGGAGGGTCTTCCTTTTCCGAAAGTGTAGGTTTCAGCACCTGCAGGCTAGCAGACGCGGCCTGGGCGCAAGCACAGCCTCCACTTAGCAGCCTGGAGCCGCGGTGACAGTCAGTGCTGACGGTTGTCATTGTTGTTTACTTGTCAGTGCTCGTGTCCTAGGAACTAAAGCATTTGCAGCCTGCGTGGGGCAAACTAGGAGGGTGGTTCACACGGGACGTGGGGTAGTTACCCGCGACCTGCGGGGTCCGGACGGGGTGGGGTCCCCCTCACCGTCCCCCTCAGGGCGCTGCCTCCCGATCCCTCTTTCCCAGTAACAGTTGAAAGGGGGACGAGCTCTTACCTAACTGGAGAGGTAATTCAGCAAATCTCGGTTCATAAAGGAGAAAGGGCAGAAGAGGGATAGTTTTCAGGCATCCAGACAAAACTGGACTTAGAAGCAAGATTCCTAGTGAAATTCTAAGAAGCTCCCCAGGATATCTCCTGTTAAATTCAAAAGCCTTGATTTGCCTCCTGTGGAATTCCTGTAACGGGATGAAGCGTTTTATTCCACCGGTGAGATCCTGGGAGAAGTAGCAAACATTAAATACACTGTAACATTCTCCTAATAACGTAGTGGTTTAAGCTTTAGTTTGTTTTATATCGACGGTGAGAGGAGCCAATGTATGTGGGAAAAACTTTCTCTTGACTTCATACTTTTGTTTTTACTAGTTTACTTTGTTACTTCCCCAAACCCTCAAGAGGAGATCCTCTATTGAACACAGACATTACAATTCAAACCACCATCGCTAATTTGGATCAAAAACAACCTAATGAATGGGAGCCACCGTGGTCTTGGCAAATCCAGAAACATGTGGCTGAGTAGCGCATCTAGAAAAGGGAATTGTTATTAGCTGAGTAAAAGAAGTATTTAGCTGTATCTTAAACTCCTCCTGTACAGCCAATCCCTGTTATAAAAGGAAGTGCAAAATGGAATAAAGTGATTTTAAGTAAATATGAGATGTCTTTATATGTAAAAGTAGCTCAAGGGTGGTGATGTACCCAGCCATGCTTTCCACTGATTTTGAAAGCCCACACAATTTACCTTAGGTAAATTAACTGAAACTGGGCTTTAATTCTTGAGTCACATGCTATACCTAGCTGAGTTATAATCATTGTTTATAGTTGTTACTGTTGCTTGATGGCCTTGTGACTGTTATCCTTGACTCAAAGTTAACTGTATGGAGGATAGCTTCAAGGGGCCATTTCTAAAACACTAATCTTATAATTGAATTTAATATTTGAGACATTGTGTCATAACCCATATCTTATCCTCTTGTCCATTTCAGGTAGTATTTGTGTCAAATGTGAGCACCTACCCATTAAGTACAAGTAGATAAACAATTCTTGTATAAACAATTAAAAGTCCAGCAGCTTTATGATTAAGTCACAAATTGCAGATGAAGAACTTAATGACAAGGCATCAGTTCCCGCACATAACAAGTATTCAGAAGTTTAATAGCATTGACTCATACACATTTTCAAAAGTACTTTCAATAAATACTTGCATGTGTTCTCACAGTAGTTGTTGCCTCTACTAAACTCAATAAATATGGTCTGATATGGAGAATCATTTCTCTTTTTAGATGATGTTCTTTGGGAGAAACCCCAAATATTTAGAAAAAAATCCATTTACTTAAAACATTTAAAAAGAAGAGAAATACCATGTGTTGAACACCCTCCCCCATTGTGCAATTCAGATGTAGCAGAGCTAGATGTTTTACACATCATCCCTGTTAATCCTTGCAAGAAAGGAGCAGCATTGGCCCATTTTACAGATGAAGAAACTAAAGTCAAATAAGTTAAAGTTCTTTAAATCATACCCCAAAAATATCTGACTCAGAGTAGGATTTATTGTCTGATTTGAAAAGACTGAGTATGTTTAAATTTTGCCTTTTAGATTACATATGAGGATAATTTACTAAAACATCAAGCTATGCAGAAAAACTCCAAGAAGAACAATAATTCAAGAGGTTCTGACATAGAATTGAACTCTGTGGCTGCTAAGAAGAAAAAAAAGAAGATTCAAAACAACTTTGTTGAAATGCTGCCTGTAGAAGTCACTGTACGAATTTTCAGTCTGCTAGACGTTCGGAGTTTGTGCACAGCTTTATTGGTATGCAAGAGCTGGTATAATGTGATAAAAAACAGTGACTCCTCCGTATGGAAATCTCAGTGCTTGGCTGTAAGAGCTGTGTGCCCAAGAGATATAGATAACGATCTAGAAAGCGGTTATTCCTGGAGGGTAAGTTTAATCTTTGCAGTCTGCAGTGTTTCTGATGGTGCTGTGGTGGCAGATTTGAGCCAATTCTAACTTCTGCTTGGAGGAGATAGGATTGCATATGCAGAGGAACATACAGAGCATGTTGACTTTTGGAAATAAAGTTCAGTTATTAGTCTTTTCCTGCTAACCACACTGTTTTCACACTATCATTCATCTTTTTGCATTTTTTAAATTCTAAATTCAGGAACTTTCCTCTTAGGAAATTGACCACTTCTTTTCACTTTGTCCAAGATCTTCAGTGAACTCTGTGGATCACTCTGTATACATACACATATACATACACACACAAATTTGTTAATATATGTGTATATCAATATAAATACTTAATCTTCTTTTTAACCCTATGAATCAGCTTCTCTAGTTTTAAACAAACTCACTAACCAACCACCCACTACAATCTTTTTTAATGATGATGATTTACCCCTTTCAGGTAACACTGGAGAGGAATTACTGGAAGAGTAAAGTGAAATATGAATGGCTAAGTGGCAGATACAGCAACATACGTTCTCCCACTAGCCTACCAGAAAAAATTATGTACCCAATGGATGTAGATACATGGGGAGAAATTCTAGAAGCAGAACTGGAAAGATAAGCAGAAAAATCACAGACAGTAACTTTTGTGATTTTGAGCACCTCCCATGTGCAATTGAAATAGTAACTGAAATGATACAATTCAATCCAGCAATCCCACTACTCCGCATCTACCCAAAGGAAAAGAGGTCATTTTACAAAAAAGACACCTGGACCCGAATGTTTATCGCAGCACAGTTCACAATTGCAAAACTACGGAATCAACCTAAGTGCCCATCACCTGAGGAGTGGATAAAGTAAACGTGGTATATACACACCATGGAGTAATACTCAGCCATAAAAAGTAATGAAATAAAGTCTTTTGCAGCAACTTGGATGGAACTAGAGATCATGATTCTAAATGATGTATCCCTGGAATGGAAAAACAGATACCGGATGTTCTCACTTAAAGTGGGAGCTAGATGAAGGGTGTATATGGTCATAAAGTGGTGTAATGGACATTGAAAACTAAGACAGGGGTAGGTTGGGAGCCACTGAGGGATAAAAATCTACCTCTGGAGATGCAATGTACTATTCTGGTGAGATACACTAAGAGCCCAGACTTCAGTATTATATGATTCTGTCATGTAACAAAAAACACTTTTACTTTTTCTAAATCTATTGAAGTAAAAATAATCTGGCCAATTTTGTTTTGAATATAGAACTACTCTAAAAATAAAGTCTGTTTTAAATAAATAAGTAAGTAAACCTCAAATAACTCTTAGGTTGCAAAAGGTGTATCTTCATTTTTTGTTTACCTTTTTCATATTTAACATTTAAAAGAAAATGAAGTAAAAAATATTATAACAGTAAAGCTTTATTTTTATTTTACAATTTATTAAAATGTATTTTTCTGGTTTTATTGTAATGTGGAAAATAATGAAATGTTATTTTTATAAGAAATAGTATTCTGATAGTGTCATTTCAAAATGTATTGTTTCTTGTATTTGTGTTAGTATATTGCAGTACTTTAAATGATGGATTTTGATTGATATTTTCAGCTTAATAATTTAAAAACTCAGGAAGCCACTTGAAGAAACTAACTTAAAGATTCACTAGGTAACAGACAACTACACTCATAGGAAGACTAGCTAAGTGAAATTAATAGCAGTGAGTTTAAATGAATAATAAATTTGCATTTCAGTAACTAATATTTCCATTTCAGTGGAATCAGATTGAATTGTCAAGTGGTGAAACTATTTTAAAATGTGTTAAACCTAGGCCGGGGCGCAGTGGCTCACGCCTGTAATCCTAGCACTCTGGGAGGCCGAGGCGAGCGGATCGCTCGAGGTCAGGAGTTCGAAACCAGCCTGAGCAAGAGCGAGACCCCGTCTCTACTATAAATAGAAAGAAATTAATTGGCCAACTAAAAATATATAGAAAAAATTAGCCGGGCATGGTGGCGCATGCCTGTAGTCCCAGCTACTCGGGAGGCTACGGCAGGAAGATTGTTTGAGCCCAGGAATTTAAGGTTGCTGTGAGCTAGGCTGACACCACGGCACTCTAGCCCGGGCAACAGAGTGAGACTCTGTCAAAAAAAAAAAAAAAACAGTGGTGCCAGCTGAGGCAGGAGCACGCGCCATGCGTTCTGCGAACAGCAAGAAAGCCACTGTGCCTGGGGAATGGAGAGAGCAGAGCTAGGGGAGGGAGTAATGGCAGAAAGAGCAGCCTGGGCTGCATTCAGGTTACTTCTGACTGGGTGTAACCTAGCAGGCAAGACAATGCAGTCCTTTAGGGCCAGCCCCACGCCCTGGGCAATATGGGCAGCGCGTCTGTCTGTGAGCGGTCTGGCTGGGACGATTCTTCTCCACGGCTTACAGCTTTGACTTGGCGGGAAAGCCAGGGCGGGGAGTTGCCCTTCTTTCCCTCCTTGCTCTCTCCACTTGATTTCCTCCTCAAGATGAAAGCTTGAATGATCGGAGTGGGTTTCCTACGTCTGTGAGAGGCGTCCGTGGGCTGAAGCCATGTCAGTGGTGTACTTTCTGGCTGAAACAGCTGCGGGAATTCTTGCTCTAGTTCCGCTGGCAGTCTTTGTTCCTTAACAGTTCCCAGAATTCTGCCTAACACATAGTAAACTCAAAATAAATGTTGGCTAAATTGAGTCGTTGAGCCACACTCAACCTATTAATAGATTTCTTCACCTCCACTCATTAGGTTGATGCTATTTGGTGATTTCAAAAGCCTCATCGATTTACTAAGGATGGAACTTCCCTAACTCACTCCATTTTACATGATGCAATGGTTGACCCATTCTTCTCCTAGATGTGACATTTTCCAAAGATTCTTCAACAGTTTAAATTCAAATTGCATCAAGTGGCCGTCATGAATGGCCACTAGAAAAACCACAATGGTGCTTTTACTGAAGATGATGCTGTTGGTAATAGATAACTCCACACCGTGTTCCTTTGTTCTGGTACCTTCTGCCCATTACCAACAGGCAGGTGTTGACTGCAGAAACAAACAATAACATTTTGTCCCCATCTGGTATCTATTGTATGCATGATTGTAAAATTCCAAGTCCTAAATGCCGGAAGCAAGGTGAGTGACCTTCACCCACAGGTGGCCTTTCCTTCTCTCCTCTGGACACCTCATCTTCTTTACAGTAAATTCCAATCTCCCCACCTTTTTGCCGGCAGGTTTTCAGAGTATCCTTGTCACTTTCCTCTGTTGCCCCTCTGTTGTCCAGTGAAACTGCTTTCAATTCACCTTTTATACAGGACATTCTTCTATGTGTATTTTGGGTACTCAATAAATACTGGCTGCTTGACTAGTTTCTACCTGTCATGCTGCCTCACTTTCTTTATTTAAAATTTCCTCAAGCACCACTTCCTTGCAGACACCTATTTTGACAAAATACCTCTCCAAAGCTGTCAGGGTGGACACACTTGCTCATATTTGGCAAATTTGCTTAAAGTTACAAAGGGATGGGGTGGAGTAGGGTGATGAGAGAGTTAATTGCCAGAAAGCCGCCATTAAGTTAGGCTAATGAATGTCCCATTCAAATTTAAATTCACATTGTGAGCCATAAAATTTATACTGTCTTGAAGCTTCCTGGTCTGTCTCAACAATAGATGATCACTAGGTACAATTTAAAAGCCACCATGTCCACGATTCACAAAGCTTTCTCTTTTAGTAACATTAGTAAGAAAAAAAGAAAAAGAAAAAGAAAAACAAACAGGTGGTGCTTGTTTTTGTAGCCCCAGCTTGGGCAAGGCAAAGGCATTATATGTAACCAAAAGGTTTGTACCCCCATAATATTCTGAAATTAAAAAAAAAAAGAAAAACAGACAAAAAAAACTCACCACTTGTATCTCCTTATTAAGCTTAAAACACCAGGCAGAATCATCCAAGGTTTCTTCCTGCCTCGTCCTGCCCTGTCTTCTTTCTCTTTCAGCCGAAGTATTAATATAATCTTATTTGGAATCAGTATTAAGATGAACAGTTACCTTCAAGGCCAAGTGGAGGGGTCCAGGGAGGGATCTGGGGGCTCACAGCTGTTCCCCAGCGGCCAGGCCTTTCATTTCTGGAAATGCGGGCTTCACGTGTGTTTATTCTTGTGCCTCACGTGGTTGTTCCGAAAACCATTCTGTGCTTCTCCTGCTTTCTGCGTTTTCCCCTAAATTCTACCATGGCAGTCTGGGCACACATCCAACATCAGTAAATGGAAACCTCTTCACGCGGCCCAGCTTCAGCATCGCATACCAGCGGTCCAATGCTGTCTTCCCGCCCCACGTCCAGACGTGAGGATACGCAATATCAATAAGCTGCTCCTTTCATCTTGCCAACACTATGGAGGTGTTTATATTTGTGTGGGCCATTTAAGCAATTCCAGCCAATGGGCTTTTGCATCGGGGTAGGCCCCAGGCAGGGAGCAGCCTCAATTGGAAACAGGAACTGAGAGTGTATTTGGTAAAACTCTCCCTCTGCCCAAGTCTAGCTGCCTAACTCAATGCCTGACCTTCTTTAAAGAGGTCACCCTCAGAATTATGGGGCAGTTTGATAAGCTGGAATATTCTAATTTATTGGCCATAAAAAAAAGAGGAAATTTTATTATGGATTACTCTGCTTTCTTGAAAACACTTTTTTATAATTAAAAACATCTGGAAGGCATTTTAAT
This sequence comes from Lepilemur ruficaudatus, assembly GCA_963574885.1. NCBI lineage: Eukaryota > Metazoa > Chordata > Mammalia > Primates > Lepilemuridae > Lepilemur > Lepilemur ruficaudatus. The sequence continues at coordinate 9,954 of CAUYRT010006066.1, read as the reverse complement.
ATATCATAAACAAGAGGAAATCCAAAGCATGTGACTTCTAAGAAAATGATGCAAATAGGATTCCTTGCCAAAATTTACTGTAATCTGTTTTTCTTTTTTTTCCGGGGTGGGAGTTTGGAGGTAGGGATTCAAGAAAGGAGGGCAAGTGAGAATAGCAGGGAGAAATCTGCAGAGAAAACAGTTATTTCAAAATTAGTCTACTGCTATTTTTGGCCAGCGTTAGAAGACATTACACTTTGGCAAAGCCTCTGAAATATATTTGGTTTCTTCTTAAAAATTAGTCATTTTACTGGTAAATTTCTTTCTGAAATATATATAATTAAATAAACACAAACTAAATTAGGAAGTTGTAATAAGAAGTGGAACAAGAAAGGAGACATCTTCCAGGGTGAACTTAGGCAAAGAACAGACTATTTGCTTAGTGTTTTAGTCTTCCTTTTTATACCCGCTTTTTAGTTAGATAATAGCTTAATAAGATGAAGGTTACAAGCATTTTCTAACAAATAGCATCCAAAATCAATGCCGCTGCATACAATACTTCAAATATTTTCCAATTTGTCTGTCATCACATAAGGAATAAGCTAGCTTACAATATAAATATGTTTTGTGGACTTTTTTTAAACATGAAAAATAATCGTTCAAGAATTGCATCCTCTTAAAATTGTGGGTAACATACCACACATACCCACACACTCACCCCTCCATAAACAAACCTAACAATAACAATGTGGCTAGCGCTTCCCTTATTTGGCTTCCAAATCTTGGATGCACACTTAATAATTTCATGAACATAACAGTGTACTTTTGTTTGGTGTAGAGTATATTTTAAGTATATAAATAGTTTACAGAAACTCATTGCACTGCTATAAATCTATAATTACGCAAATTATGTGAAAGAATCAGTGGCATTTAATAAGACACAGGGACCTCTTATTTTCCTGGATAAATTCCAGATTTGAAGCTGTGGGAAAAGCATGTGAAAACTGTGTTCAAATCGTGGCTTTGCACATTATAGCAGTGTCTTCTCAGAGCTTCATGTTGCATACCTCTAAAGCGGGAACAATATTACCTGTATTTTCTAAGAATTAAATGAGATAATATTCATATACAAAGGACCTGGTAAAGTTTCTGGGATATAATGGCATATTTAGCAATAGCTGCTATTATTATTATTATTATTGATACTATTGGTATTAATAGTATTATTGTTCATAATCCCATAAAGGACCAGCTGGTGACAAGACCCTTTTTGTTTTTTGTTCTTATTCTCTTTTGAGGGGTTGCTATTCTGCTTTGCCTTTTTCTGCTCAAGAAGTTGATCATTTGATCGAATGATTAGCTCATCCCTTCCTCACACTTTGCCATGTGGGATACGGGCTCTGATCCTTCCCCTCTAGGCCCTGATGCAGACACATCCGAAGAGTTAGATGTGGTCCTAACATTCAAGGAGCTCTTGGTCTATGAAGAGGAAAAATTAACAATAAAATATCTATTATTTAGTGCCAGACATTGTGAGAGATGCTGAAGGTAAGAAATGAGCGACGAAAGCTTCCTGCTAGGGTAGAGGAGTTTGAGGAGTATTTGTCTTTCTGAGCATAGATAGAGGTGTAGACAACAGGCCAACTGAGAAGAAGGTTACTAATACCGACTATGGGAGTTGAGGGGTAGGTTAGAGGTCAAGGTATACTTGGATACAATATGGGAAGTTCAAATAAAATTCATAAAGATTAGTACTTAGGATTCTATTTACAAATATCTGTAAGAAAAAAACTTATTTATAAAAATGTTGTGAATTAATTAAGGCAATTTGGAATCATATAGACTCCATTGAAAAGTTTATATTTCCCAAACTGTTAGAGCCAAGAGTATGGGGATTGATGGTGGGGAGAAAAATATTCAAAGAGAATGAGCACCAAAACTCAAGAGAATGGTTTTATATTCCAACTCTGTAATTTTTTCCAATGTGAAGCATTGAGCAAGTTACATAACCTTTCTTAGCTTTGATTTCCTCACTTGAAAAATAAGAAAATATATGCATTCAGGGTTGTTGTGAATGTTAGTGTTAACTTATGTTAAGAATCTGGGCCAGGTACTGTGGTTTATAGCCTATAATCCCAGCACTTTGGAAGGCCAAGGCAGGAGGATTGCTTGAGGCCAGGAGTTGGAGACCAACCTGGGCGACATAATGAGACTCACCTCTACAAAAAAACTTTAAAAATTAGCTGGGCACAGTGGTGTGTCTGTAGTCCCAGCTACTTGGGAGGCTGAGGCCAGAGGATGGCTTAAGCCCAGGAGTTTGGGGGTTAATTTATAAATCATTTTCCCTGAAATGAAGCTACAATTCATATCATTTATAAATTTACATGTTTCTCTTGTATTACTATGAACATTAGCTAGTGTTTGGTCATTAGCCATGGAGATAAATTTCTACAGTATTTAAAAAAAATCTTGTCTATTATGATATGTATTAGAAGTTTTAATTATTTACTATTTTACAAGAAATTTATTAAAATAAATGTGGGATTTAGCTTTTTCAAAGATGATAGCCAATGTTTTATAAACTTTATGTTAAACTAATGTTAAAAAAAGCAATCATTTAAAACCCATATTTGAAGTAGATGAGAGTAGATTATTTTCACCACTCTTCTGACTCCTCCGTCCTAAATAGAAACACAAAACAACAGCCTGAATAATACTCACGTACAGATTAGGTGGGTAAGAGCAAACTTTTATTACAAGGAAATTACAAACTAATTTGAATTGACTGGTTTAAACAACCACACTAATCTGAGAAAACATTATACATAGAAATGCAAGGAATGAGGCTAAGATAATGCTTTTTTTTACATTCATATTCAAAATCATGATATTTTGAAATAGATTGTCATATGTGTTAATGAGTCTTACCATTTCATTTTAACACAATACCAAAAAAAAAAAAAAATGTTTGTGAAAGCTACTCTTTAAAAAAGGTTTCCATAATCCCAAATCCAATAATTGTTAGCTAGAAAAGAGGCATGGAGCACATTAAAACCTAACGTGAGAAAGTTATATTTAGTAGACCCAGGGATTTCATCATAAGTTTTGCTATGAAGAATGTGGTATAACAAAAATTAAAGCAATCACTGCAAACAAAATGCTAACATTTAATAAAAACACATGGTGTTTTGGGAGAAGGATATGGGGAAGCAAGATAACATGTGCTAGTATATATATAGAGAGAATATTAATAGCTGGCTCACCAATTCTGTTTGAGCCCTGACATGTTATCTATTACCTTCATGGGATTCCGAAATGTCTTTTTCTCATTTTGGATCTTGGCCTATGGTGATATTCTTTAGATTGCAGTATCTACTCATACGGTTTAACAATTTGTATTGTCAACCAGTCAGTGAACATACATTTTGAACAGATATGTAGTTTTTGCCAGTGGAGCCATTTCCAGATGAGAAGGTAAAACAAAGGGGAAACCCCATAGTCTAATGTTAAGAAACAAGAAAGCAAAACAGGAAAAAAAACTCTCCAGAATTAGAACAAGGTAAATATATTTAGGACAAGATAAATGTATTCAATAATCATTAACTATAACCCTATGCACTTAAGGGTGTCAGCCACCATGTAACAGATAAACAAGGGTAAGAAATATTTAAGGATGTTACTCAAACTGCCCATGTTAAAGTATGACTCCTGTAAGAGGTCATCAGTAAATTTTAAAACAGTGCCCGATTACTCTTTCTCTGTGCTCAGCTACTGATGCTATCTGCCAAGCTATAGTCAAACTCTGTAAATAAATAAACCAATAAAGCCCTTGGGAGAAAAGTCCTTAATTTACCACACAGTGATTTTGTAACTTGGGGAGGAAAAAAAAATTTGGAGAATACAGTAATCTTTTCTTATCCACAGTTTTGTTTTCCATGATTTTAGTTACCTGTGGTCAGCCATGGTCCAAAAATAAATGAGCATAGTAAAATATGATATTTTGAAAGAGAGAGATGGGGAGATCACATTCACATAAATTTTATTACAGTGTAATGTTATAATTGTTGCATTTTATTCTTAGTTATCATTGTTAATCTCTCACTGTACCTTATTTATAACTCAGACTTTATCTTAAACATAGTATATATAGGATTGGGTACTATCTGCAGTCTCAGACATACTTGGGGGTCTTGGAATGTGTCCCTTGTGGATAAAGGGGAACTGCTCTAAACTTTTGCAAAATAATGCAAGGAACAGTGTTCATCCTTCTGTCTGTAGTGTTGACAAAGACACAGGCAGTGTGGTTCATTAATTTAGTGAAATAATCTTGAGCCAAGATGCATGCTGGGGTTATTTTGGATAATAAGACAGACTTGATCTTTGTCCTCATGGAGCTTATGGTCCAGTGTAATATCCCTTAATATCCTTCCTTTAATGTCCAGGAAATGTGGCTGTTAACCAAGCATCCAACCATATACATTCTGCCTGGAATGTAAAGAGCAAGAACATCCATGAAAAATAATGTTGAAGAGGTAGAAAATCTGAACTTCCAGGGATAAACCTCATCTTAGTAGCAGTCCTCAATTTTTCAATGAGTAATATTACAAATGAGATAAAATCTCTGATTTTTTCCCTGCATTATAACATGTGAAAAAAATGGGAAAGTACTAGATAATTTAAAAGGAAATATGTTGTATGAATCCCAGGTGTCCTCATTCATATCAAATTATTCAACACATTTTGATTGTATGACCACTAGACCCAAGAAGAAACTCATCATGGTTCAGTTCATTTATTTTAAGCAGAATATAACATACTGACTAGAAATACTAATACAAGACAGAGAATGATAAATGTGACGGCAAAAGCAAAATACTCTACGATGGGTCCTCAGATGACAGAAAAAAAGATCATTTTGACTGAAGAAGTTAGCATTGGGCTGAACCTTGACAAACAGGTAAGATTCAGGTGTGTAGAAATGGCAAAGAGGGAATCAGGAGGAAAAAATTGACACAGAATCAAAAAGGCCTCCATTCAGTCCATTGGACAGTTGTATCCTCCAGATTTTGCTAAGTACTTTTCATGATGCAGGCACAAGCTAGGAGCGCAGGACTCTGAGGTATGTGACAGGAACAAGAGAGACAGGCTGGAGTGGGGAAAGGAGCCAGATTATGGCTGATATTTACTGAAAGTTAATGACTCTTAACTTTGGTAAGCAAGGAGAATCGCTGGAAACATTTGACTGCAGTCAGAGCCAGTCCTTAGGAAGATGAATTTAGCAGCGTTTGCCCAGGTGTTTAGAGATAAGGGCAGGACACTGGGAGAGTGGTCTGGCTGTAGTTAGGCTAGGAGCAATGGAGATGGTACGGTTTGAACTCATCTAAAAATTAGAGGACTTGACATTGAATGGGGCGAAGAAACGAAAATTGTCCAAAATGACTCCCAAGCTTCAAACTCAGGTGACTGGGTGAGTGGTATGACAATAATCAGTGAAAAATGTTCTGAAAAATGTTCAACAATCACCTTTCAGAAAAAAAGGAAAGAAAAGAAAAGGAAAGGAAAAAAAGCTCTGATTTGTACCATTATCTGTGGTGTAAATATAGGCAACCGGACTTACGGCGTTCCATGCTTACAAATGGGCTTCCACGGCTCCCCATAAGGGTAATTTATAATTAAATAATTACATTAATAATTCAGGGACTAGTTTCTTGCACTCATGCAAACAAAGCTGCAGTGTGTGAGCGGTTCATTGCGCATCTTTGCATTAGCCACTACTCTCACTGTTTATAGGTGGCTTACGCACAGTATCACTTTTTTTAACTTTTTTATTGGATTTTGTGAGTCTGTGTTTATCCTCATGACCCTGCTTTCAAACCGGAAGTCAACTACAAGTCCACGTGAGCCTGCAGCGAAGAGAAGGGTGATTACAAAGGAAACGGAAGTAGAAATAGCATTGGGATGAAGGCCAGACGCCATCCTTCATTGGGAAAGAGTCAGGCTTCAGTAGCTCAACTGTAGGAGCAATTATAAAGGATAAAGTGAGAATATTGGAAAGGCAGTGTGAAAAGCAGTGCTCCAATGAAAGCATCAATTATTACTAAGCAGCATAGTGGATTAATTATTGAAATGGAAAAGTTATTATTGATTTGGTTAGAAGATCCAAAAATGTGTAGCATTCCTATTAGCCTAGCGTTGATGCAGCATTAGGTGAGTGTTAACCTTTAATATTCTTTTTTGAAATTTCCCCCTTCTCCTATCTAAATATTTTGTATGAGTTTGTTTTTATGTTCTGTTTGGTAGAATTAAAAGAAAGAGCACAAGAGTTTCTGTAATTTGTTATTACAGTACAGGCACGTTATTATTACAGTATTGCATCTTTAAGGTTGGGAAGACATGCACGGGATGAGCTCCTACATGGGCACAAGCCAACTCCAGCTTTCACTAGGAAAAACGTGAAGAGGAGGAGATCCCAGAAAGGTGTCAGGGATTTCTGCTCTGGACACACTGAAATTGAAGTGGTTGTACCTGACTGTCATCGTTCAGCAAACTGTTGCAATTTCTGGATCGTAGTCCAGTGGAGAAGTCAACTGGAGATACACATACAAACACACATATATACACACATACACACACATATGTTTAGAGGTTGTCTTCATAGAAATAACACTCAAGGTACACGAGATGACCTAGGGAGAGACTTCAGGGAGAGGAAAATTAGAGATAACACCAGAATCTTAGAAAATCGCCATATTTAGGGAGTAAGAGGTGGCAGAAAAAGAACAGCCTGGAGAGGGAGGAGACAAATCAGAAGAATAGTGTATTTTAGAAACCAAGAAAAAAACATTTTAAGAGGGCTTAGTTAAAGTGTCAAAGGCAGTAGGGAGGTCAAGGAGAATTAAATTGAAATAAACGTCATTGAGATGATGCTCTTTAGGTTACTAGGACCCTGGAGGAGGCAGTTTCAGCAGAGTTGTGGCTTGGGAGAGAGTTTTTTGCAGTGTACATATATTCTCATTTTCCCAATATACTTGGTAAAGGAATAAGAAAAGATGAAAGAGTAGCATTTTTTGAGCTATTAGTATTTCAATGTAAATTTAGCTGCAACATTAGAAGAAAAACAAACTCTTGTAAGCCTCACTAGTAGCAAGAATGGCTTGATTCCAAAGTCAAATACTTGCAGTCCCGTTGGGGCCGACTCTTGGGCTGCCTGTTATTTGCTGTGAGCCTCGCTTAGTCAGACCATTTGGGAGAAGAAAGACTCTCATGGACAGCTGTGACGGAGCAAACAGAGGCAGTGGAACGAGCCAACATCAATCCCAATGAAGCGGAAGAATATGACAAAGCATTTGCTTTATGAAAAATATGGGGGTGGGGGGATCGGGAGAGGCAATGCCAAGAACAAATGTCTGAAAAAATATACTTTTCTAGAATGACTTGTGTTGTTCGGTCGGTTTAAAGCTTAACATAACAAAATTGTCCCCTGAGCCCATAGTCCTTATGTCCCAAGTCATTCCCTATGTTGTTTCCTTCTTGCCTGGAAGAGATGTTTCCCCCTTTCCACATGCCCACATTCTGCCCCAGATGTGACATCTGGCCCCTTTGCTTCCTCCTTAATGTCTCCCCTGACACATGTTATTTTCAGGTTGCTCAGATAGTGTACACCCTTTTGCCTATACAAAAAGGATGATATAGAACAGTAAAGATCTTGTAAGTACCTATTACACATAATACACACATGTTGATGCAATTATTTCTAGTCTTCCATTGTATTCTGATGACTTCATGTATGCATTTTATTACCTACTTTTGAAGAGTTAGGATCTTGCCTTTTCCTTTTGTAAATCTCTCTTCCTACACAAAATTACACAAAACCAGAGGCTAGTTAAAAAAGTGTTAATTGATGCTTGTTGGATTGAATTGAAATTATAAAAACTAGATTTTTATTGAAATCTTGAGGATAGTACTACATAGAAGCTATCATGTAGCTGAAGATAAACTCTTAAAAACACTTTGTTTTAAAAGTAGCTTCTGGAGAAAAGGAATGCTTCCTCTAAGAAGTGAATTTAGAAATAACTTAAGGATAAAAGTAATTTATCACCATCATCATTTTCAACTCCAACAAGGATACGATTTTCTGAAATAAATTAATTGACACCCTCATTCCCCTTCCCCCAGTTCAGCCAAAAGCATCTATTCCTTCAGGCAAGATTTGGGTTATTAAAGCAGAAAAACAAAGAGGAAAAAAGTCATTGTTCAAGAAAAAAAAATTTTTTTTAATTAGTGTGTAGTGAGAAAAAAGTCTTGTGAATCAGGATTGTGGCAACAGAAAGAAGGTTTCTAAATTCCAAGACCTACTTACATATCCAAATGAAGCCTTGGAAGTATGAAAATACGCTTTAGTGTACAGAAGAAAAAGAACTCAACATAGAGAAGGCATGACTTCTACCATGAGAAAACAGAAGGTGGAGTACTGATAGTGGTCTGAGAGAATCCAAGGGAAGGCGGGCAAGAATTCAGATCAAGTGCTCTGGCTTTCCCCTCAGGAAAATGCAAAAGTCAAGAAGGAAGAGAGGAGTGGGTATGAAACACTTAGATGGGGTTGTGAAAATTCTCAGCATTTGATGTTTCAGGGTGCAGCTCAGGAAAATTATAGGCTTCTGGGGAAAACTACCTCCAGTCAGCACTATGATAGCCACACCATGTCACCCAGGGTGTTGTTTTGAAATTGCAGAAAGAGCGACTGAGAAAAGCCTGCTCAGGTGGTTCACACTGGCATTGAGACAACCTTGAAAGAGAGGAAAGGGCAATCCGGCACACTAAGACAGGGAAGGTGACAGTGTGGACGAGATCTGCCAAGTTCCCTTACAGATGTAGGAGGCACAGGAAGGTTGAATTGAGAGGCAATGGACCTTCACCAGGACTGCAGTGAGGCAAGGAGCAGATGAAAGGAAACTGACCAGAGATTCTACACCATCAATAAGAGCTAAGATAGACCAGTGAAAGTGGAGCTGGACATTTCCTTGAAATTCACCAACATGAATATCAGCCATGGCAATGTGCCCAGTCCTTCCCATCATCCCCCCCGCTAAAAAAGGAGTAACAGCAACAATTCAATGGGCACTAGTGACCTGAAGAGATGAGTCGGCCTTAGTCAAATCATAGACCAACAAAGATACCAAGAATAGCTTGCAAATCTTTTTCCCAAATTGAAAGCATTCCCACTTAGAACTGGAACAAGGCAAGGTTGCCCACTATCTCCACTTCTATTCAACATAGTGCTGGAAGTCCTTGCTATAGCAATCAGACAAGAGAGCGGAATTAAGGGTGTCCAGATAGGGGCAGAAGAGATCAAACTCTCACTCTTTGCTGATGATATGATATTATATCTAGAAAACCCCAAGGATTCGACCAAGAGGCTCCTTGAATTGATAAATGAATTTAGTAAAGTCTCAGGATACAAAAATCAATACACACAAATCAGAGGCATTCATATATGCCAACAACAGTCAACCTGAGAACCAAATCAAAGACTCAATTCCTTTCAAAACAGCAACAAAGAAAATAAAGTACCTAGGAATATATTTAACTAAGGAGGTAAAAGACCTCTACAGGGAGAACTATGAAACACCGAGAAAGGAAATAGCAGAGGATGTAAACAGGTGGAAGACCATACCATGCTCATGGGTCGGCAGAATCAACATTGTTAAAATGTCTCTATTACCCAAAGTGCTCTACAGAGTCAATGCAATTCCTATTAAAATACCATTATCATTTTTCACAGATATAGAAAAAATAATTTTACGCTTCATATGGAACAAGAAAAGACCCTGTATAGCAAAAGCAATCCTAGGCAATAAAAACAAAATGGGAGGTATCCTGGCTTGGCAGTGTGTGATCTACCTAACTGAGAATGGTTGACCTTTCCTGGTGTCAGGGTTGGATTACTTTCCCTTTGTTACCTTGCTCCAAGAAGTA